>VWYK01126499.1:0-33311 GCA_013399775.1 Semnornis frantzii | reverse complement strand
AAAAAAAAAAAAAAAAAAAAGAAAAAAGCACCCAATCCCTACAAAAATCAGCCTGTTCCGGTGGGAACAGCCAGCACGGTGAGTAACACAAACACGCGCCTGTGAAACCCTGGGGATGCAATTAGGCTCGCAGCAAGGGGAAGAGATATTTGACTGTTGGAGAAGGTGGCGGCAGCAGGCAAGAGCAAAAGCAAAATAAACCCGATGCCCAGCGTTCTGCTCCACAGGCTGCGAGCCCCAGCGGCAGCTCTCACCATTGCAGGGTGCCAGCACCTGTCCCGGTGCCACCTCGTCCTCAGCCCTCGGATTGTCTCCTTTTACACTCAGCTGCCCTCATGAGTGGGTAGCCCCCAGCAACAGAATCATAACACTGTTGAGGTTAGAAGAGCCCTTTGAGATCATCGAGCCCAACCACTACTGCTAATCCACTACAACTAAACCATGTCCCTAAGCAGCAATTCATCACCTTTGGCATTCAAAACCCACCCACAGCATCGCAAGACAAAGGTTAAGCAGCTCCAAGCACTAACTCACTGAGAAAACTCTCTCCACCAGCTTCAAATCTCAGGTTTCTTCCTTGCTGTCAGAGCCCACATTATCATCAGCCTCCATCCATCCCACCGTGGTATGGCTGCATAAGTGTGCCTGGGGTAGCCACAGCCCCACAAGCCCTTCTACTGCCATTTGCATCATATCCTTCAAACCTAGAGAAAAATCTGTGTGGGAAAGTCCCTGCCCAATACAAGCACAGAGCCAGTGTTACCCACTGAGTGGCTCAGATCAGGGTTTCATGCTTTTCTCCCCATCCTCTTGCACTTCTCAGCAGAGTATTTATGAGGAATGAAATTTGACTCTGCTCCCTCCATGTCCCACCCAAATCACAGGTCCCACTGCTCCAGAGATGGCAGATCCTTCCTCAATAACAGAGTTAGACTGAAGTCTTTCATACAGGTTCTTTTTTTAATTGCAAGTCAGAGCCAGGGATGAATTTAGAAAGGGGGAATAGAAAAACCCATGGAGTTGTAAGTGTCAGCTCAAATGCTTTGATATCAAAGCCAGCACTGACAGATGCAGAAGCCTGCAGTGCTCCGCTCTGGGCCTGCATGTCACCATGCTCTGCACAAAGGCTTTATCAAGAGCTTATCCTAAATCAAATTTAGAAATTTATATTACACTTAAAAGCAAGCAAACAAACAAACCCCAAAACAAAGCCAAACAAAAAGCCACAGCAAACACAGAAGAATTTTTTTTTTTTCAGTTTCACCAGGGCCCAGAACAAACTGATGACAGGATGTCGGGGGTTGAAAGGGACCCAAAGGAAGAACTGAATCCAATCCTCTGCCAGAGCTGGACCAGACAATTCAGCTCAGGGCACACAGCAACACATCCAGACAGGCCATGAAAGGCTCCAGAGAAGGAGACTCCACAACCTCTCTGGGCAGCCAGAGTTCTGGGACCCCTCCAGTCAAGAAGTCCCCCTTGTGTTGAGCTGGAACCTCCTGTGCTGCAGCTTCCATCCATTGCTCCTTGTCCTATCCCAGGCAGCAGTGAACAGAGCCTGTCCCTGCTCCCCTCCTGACCCTCATCCCTCAGATAGTTACAGACATTTATCAAATCCCCTCTCAGTCTTCTCTTCTCCAGACTAAATAGCCCCAGGTCCCTCAGCCTCTCCTCACCAGGCAGTGCTCCATCCTGGGAGCCCTGCTTTGCAAACTTCAATCACAGAACACTGCTCAGACCCAAATTCAGACGAACTTTAAGAATTAGTTCAGTATTCTTGGTTTTTAACCTTACTGCATTGCATCCTTCACAGTGGACTCCTCATCCTCTTCAGCAGCAACATCACCACGAATGCCTCAGCTGCTGTTAGCAGCAAAGGTAGCTTGGATTTGACATACGCTGGATAGCTGCTGGTGTTTTGGGTGGTGATTTGCATATTCAGAGGGCAGATGACAGTTTCATGATGATTAAAGTGTCCCAGAGAATTGTTTACTCCCAGAGAAATTCTACATAAGGAAATGGGTTACTTCCAGAAGTGATTTTACATTAGGAAGAGGTAACTCAAGTGACACCCAAGACACAGCAATGGAAAGTTTCAGGATAGCAGTTGCTGTGGTTTCCAGAGACACCTAACTCACAGCACAATATTGGAAGGAACTATCCATTGCAAAATGCTCAAATCCAACAGGTGACACCCATGTGATGTAGTTTAGCACCTGTCTTCAGGGTTAAAGTGCTTGGGTGAAGCATCATCACAGTTCTGCAGGGACAAGAGCTGTGGTTTTAGACTTACACAGGCAAACAAACAGCATGAAGCTAAGTCATGAAACTAAAATCCAACTTTGCAGCCAACCTTGAGCTCCTTTCTGCAAGAAGTGGCAAGCTTTTCACTGACACTTGGACATGAGCCAGCCCTGTGCACCCAGAGCCAGCCATGTCCTGGGCTGATCCCCAGCAGTGTGGGCAGTAGGGGGATTCTGCCCCTTTGCTCTGTCCCTGTGACAACTCTTGAATCCTCAGCACAGCACAGAGCGAGACCTGTCGGAGCATGGCCAAAGGAGGCCACAGCAGTGGGGGGGGGCGGGGGCTGAAACCATTCCAGGTCAGGTTGTTTGGGGCTCTGAACAACCTGCTCTCATTGCAGATGTCCCTGTTGACTGCAGGGGGTTTGGACTGGATTAACTTCAAAAAATCCCTTCCAACCCAAACCATAAACCATTTAACAATTCTACAAACACAGAAAGCTTTCATTTCAGATCCTTTTTCTTCTCAGACCAAGAGATCTTTGTTTTCACACTGACTCAACACAACAGTAAAGCTTGCTTTAACAACTGCTTACAGCCTTAAATGCTTTACTAGAGCATTACTCAAGTCAAAGCACTCCAGGTTCACACACAGCTCTCTTACACTGCACGGGAGTCATGCCAGTGCTCTGTTTAGCAGCCCAACTTGTGTTTCTAGCTGCATTCATTTAACAAGCTGAAGCACTCCAACTGCCAAGGAACAACAGTAGAGCCACAAGGAGTTCCCTTTGTGGTGCATTCTTCTTGCAGAGCAGAGACTGTGTAAAAGCCACAGACACATCAGAGCTGGAAGGCTCTGGCAGGGCAGGATTAGCCAACCGCCTCCATCAGTGCGAGCGGCGACACGCGGCTCAGCAGCGGCTGAGGCTGCAGCGCAGACAGGGCTGAAGTGTTGCATCACTGCTTCCTTCTGGCCTCCAAAAAACCAACCACCAAAACAACTCCAGCAGCAACTCAGGTGAGAACAGTTGACCCTGGGGTCAAGCAGTTTATCCTGTGTTCCAGTTACAGCATTTGAAGGGTAGTAACTCTGCTACGGAGGGACAGGGCTGAAGTCACCCTTCAAGAAAATCCATAGGAGAAGTCCTGCAAGCACTGCACACTGCAACCACTGAGGAAAAAAGTTCTGTGTTCCCAGTGGGCTGAGGACATGCACACTGCTGCTGGACAGACAGCCTGCACCATCATGGCTTGAGAGCCCTGGACAGGAAAAACAGCAAGAAAGCTTTGAGAAAGAACATTGGTGTGACCAGCAGGGGCAGGGAGGGGATTCTGCCCCTCTGCCCCAACTCCCTCGCAGTGCTGGGGTCAGTTCTGGAGTCCTCTGCCGTGAGGCCAGGCTGAGAGAGTTCAGGCTGGAGAAAGGAAAGCTCCAAGGAGACCTTCTGGTACCTTTTCAGTCCTTGAAGGGGTTGATCCGAAAAAAAAAAAGGGGACAGACTTTTTTACCAGGGCCTGTCATGACAGGACAAGGAGGAATGGTTTAAAACTGAGATATTTAGACCAGAGACGAAAGGAAAAATGTTTCATATTGAGAGTGCTGAGAGCCTGTCCCAAGTTTCACAGAGAGGTGGGAGATGTCCCATCCCTGGAACCACCCCAGGTCAGGTTGTTTGGGCCTCTGAGCAACCTGCTTTAGTTGCAGATGCCCCTGATGGCTGCAGGGGCTTGGGCTGGACGAGCTTTAAAAGGTCCCTTCTGACCCAAACCGTTCTGTGGTTCTAAGAGGAAAAATGGGAGTCTCGGATGTGCAAAATAGCAGCACAGAAGAAAGCTCTGAGCAAGAACATCAGGCCTAAGGAAAACGTTTTCCTTGTACTGAGATGGCAGGGAAAAAACCCACAAGGGCACAATCCTCCCTGAGAAGAGATCCTCCAGAAGCTCGAGGCGCAGCCTCCGGCTAGCTGCTTTGCAAGAGTCAAAGAGGTTGTGCCATCTACAGTTGCTTCAACTCCAGAAAAAAAAACTTTGCCTACAGCGAACCCAAGTCCCTGTCACCGAAGGCAGGGCCAGGCAGCAGCCGAGCTGCCGAAGGAAGTGCTTCCTTTGGGGGGAGGCACTTCAGAGAGTGACTCGAAGTACAGCAGAAACCACACAGAGCACTTCGGACTGCCTCGGCAGCCACCCTCTCCCTGCCTTCCCCAAAAACGCATGGCGGGAGGCTTTGCCGATGCACACGGCTGCCCAAACTCTTTACGTGGGCTCCAGCCATAGTTTCACTTTTCCCCCCTTTATTGCGGTTTTACCACAGCATCAAGTCAGGCAACCGCATCGGCGAGCGCGGCCCCGGAGCGGAACACCGAGTCCCACACTGTGCTTCCCCGCCCGGAGAGCGATAAACAACTACCGAGAAACGGGCAACAGAACGCCCCCGGGACGAGCCACCTGCTTTCTACCGCTCCTTCATCCCTCGGTCACTCTGAGCTCCACACCTAGCGGATGGACCTGATGATCCTAAATCTCTTCTACAACCAAAGACCCTGGGACGTGCCTGTGGAGCCCAGGGTTTGGAGGTGGCACCTAGCCCAGATCCAAGCCCCGCTCCCAGAAGACAAAGCCGGGGCCGAAGGGGCGTTCGTGTGTGCATAGGGGGCACAAGCTGCTGCGGCGAGTGCCGCCACTCGTGCCCGGGGGCTGCCCGCCCGGTCTCACCGCAGGGCTGGAGGTGGAACACGCGTCTCGCTGCCATGCCTGCGGGCTCTCCTCATCCCCGCCGTGTCTCCGCGCTGCCGGGCTGCTCTGGGGGCTTGCCACAGGAGCGGGGGGCCGCTTTATCGATGAATTTCCCCGCCAAGACTGAAAAACCCCGGGCGGTTCAACCCGGGCCAGCACCGCGAGCGGCNACACACACATCCACCATTAAAAGCTATTTAAAAAAACAGAAAAAAGAAGCGCTAAACATTTAAAGTTTGAATAAAAATACTAAAATTTAAAAACAGAAAAATACTTTTTTTTTTTTTAAATCACTTTTCCAAGGACCCCAAGAAGCTGATGTTGCTGATAACTTCAGAAACGTGAATGAAAGTGACGAATCTTGCCTCTTCCATAGCACACGGAAGGCTGAGAGAGTTGGGGTTGTTCAACCTGAAGAAGAGAAGGCTCCTGAAAGACCTCCTTGTGGCCTTTCAGGACTTGAAGGGGATGATCAGAAAGCTGGGGACAGACTTTTTATCAGGGCCTGTTGTGACAGGACAAGGAGTGATGATTAGAAAGTAAAAGAGGGAAATTCAGGCTGGGGAGAGGGAAGTGATGTTTTGATAGAGAAAGACACGACCCTAGCCTGGGTTGTCCAGAGAGGTGGTAGATGGCTTATCCCTGGAAACATTCGGGATTGCCTGGGACTCTGAGCAACCTGCTGTATTTGCAGATGTCCCTGCTGACCGCAAGTAGCTGGATGAAATGACTTTCTAAAGACCCTTCCAACCCAAACTACTTTATGATGTACACACCATGGGGTCCCAACATCTAGATTGGTCCTCTCTGCCTTTGGAAGCTTCCTCTCAAGTAACCTGGCAGAGGCACTTTTGAGTCCAAAGCAACTAAGAGGGATCCAAGATAAACCCCTGGCTCACACCAGAGATGCGCATTGAGTTTCCTTACAAAGCCAAGAAGCAACAACACAGATTTTTAAAAAGCAAATGCAGAGTGATGTTCCTCAACCTGCAGCCTTTACTTCAAGTGAAAACCAGGCACGCTGAAGTTCTTACACTCTTTGGTGATTTTTCCCCAGCTGCTGCTTCCTTTTCTGCTCGCAACCCGAGCAAACCTTAGTGGGTTTTTTGTATCCCTGCTCAAATCACTCTTCCCAGAAGACAACACCAAGGACACTGTCTGTGGAACAGTTGGGAAGAGAGGAATAGAGCTGAACGTTCCTGTGCTGAAATAAAAGCAAGAGATTAGACTGGCAAGAGGACATTTGCATCACCTCCACTGTGTGTACCACATCACATTAACAGCTCAGCAGCCGCAAAAGCTGGATTTGGACTGGTTTGTTTCTCCATTTCCCAATCTCTCAGTCCTCCAGAAGGCTCTGAGCTGATCCGGTTGCAGCCAGCAGTTGGGGAAAGCTGGAAATTAGGGGTAAATGAGGTTTAAAGAACTTTTAAAGACATCATGGCTTTTGATTGCTACAGATCTTGGTCTCAAGACAGCATATCCATAGTGAACCTTTCCCTTCTAGATCAGCAAACAACATCCAGAAAAAAATACCTAGAAAGACATTTGTCAGCAGTTCAGCTAGAGGTAAGACCCTCCTGCCAAGTTCTGATGGCTTCAGCAGCTGTTCAGATCCAGCAAATACTGGAGAAAAGAGCATTCATGCTTCTTTAGCACCTAGGTTAATGTCAAGGAATCAACTCATGTCCAAATGCTAAGTGCCATCTTCTTCAGCTCCCAAGGGAAGCTCAGGCCCACCTAAAAAAAACATCATGAGAAGAAGAGAGAAGACCTAGTTCTGATCCCATTATATTGGTTTGGAAGACGGTAATTTAAAAGACATCCCAGGTGTGGGTGTGGTGAGGTTCTGCTTATGTTGCAGAAGTTAAGAGGTGGTTTAAAGGTTTAAAGTGTACAGACTTAATGCAACATTTAACTCCTTGCAGAAGGTGAACACTTGGTGTCCAGTTACACTAGGCAACTGGGAGCCCAGCCTCCCAACTGGTGCCTTTGCCAGTTCCTCCTGGAAGAAAATAACCAGGAAGAAGAGGACCTGTAGAAATAGATACAAGGTCATGCAGGGACAGTTGATAGGGCTGTTCTTCATACAAGTCTCCCTTGGGGGTTTGCAGGATTCCTCCAGCACCTACATCCTCTGGGCACACAGTTAACAGTGGAGAACTGGGCCCCATATTGATTTTCTTTTATACACCAAATTGTATTTCCCTACGATGGTGAAGAGTTACTACAGCAGTATGTGTCCCTTGGTAGCAATACTAACCCACAGGGCTTTCTGGAAGGTATCATCTGATATGATACCAGGCACCTTCTGTCTGGCACTGCTGGTGTCTCCAGACCTGCTCTTTGTGAGCAGTCTCTCCAATGGCCCAGCTAAACACAGTTACCCAGAGGAAGGTGGATCCAAGGAGCAGGAGCTACGCTCTACCCTGAGCCCTTCAGATGTGAGGAGCTTTATCTGACTGTTCCCCTTCGTGAGATAACGATGCACAAAGCCAACCCCCCCTTCTAGGCAGGTGTTTGTGATCCTCTCTTGGCAAGTTATTGCTTATTGACTGATTGGCATGAAGTAGCTCTTTGTAGGCTACTTTGTGGCTAGGAACCAGCAGGAAGAGGATTTTTGCTTGCCTTCACAACTGGCTCGCACAGTACCTGATTGCCTGGTCCAGCAGGATAAGCCATGTGTTTGAGCAGAAGACACTTGGGTTTCCTCCAAGCCAGGGACAGATACCAGGTGTATTTCCTTTCTAGCAGGATGCTTTAGCCAAGGCTGAATTTCCTGGTGAGCTGGCACTGGAGACTCTGGGTTCCCCACGGCTGCAAAGCAGCACTATGTAGACCCAAGCAATGCAGTGGAGCCCTCCTCCAACACTCATGCATGAAGTGCTGCTGGGGGGTTTCAGTGCCTGTAGCACAGCCAAACCCTTAAAAGCAAAGAGTTGCTCACAGGATCAAAGAAAAGGATTTAACTGCTACCATGCCTGCAGCCAGGGATGTTTTATTCTGTCTTAACCATATGCTGAACTCCTTAAATTCCATCTACCTCCTGCTTCTCCGACTGCAGCTCCCCGGGCACAGCCTGCTTCGCGTCCCCAGATGCTGCGGCACAGGCTGCTCTGCCCCCAGCTGCAGGCCAGCTGCGCTTGCAGGACACTGCAATAGATGCTGCAGCACAGCAGAGGGAGCACGGAGTCCTGCTGGGAACCTCCCTCCCGGGACGGGGGCTACCACCAGGTAACAGCTCCCTCATTCGGAAGGGTTTTAAGTGTTTGTCTCACCACCAAATGGGCGGGGGAAATTTGCGGTGCTCTCTGGCCTGAGTCCTGGAGGCGAATTCTGCAGGTGCCCACCATTGCACTGAGGATGGCTCTCCAGGACATGCCTCGGGGTTGCCCCACAGAGCCCCACGCTGGTCCGAGGCAGCAGCCGTGCTGCTGAGACGAGGACATTTGGCGTGAGAGGGAGGCCGCAGCCGGAGCCGCCGCAGCCGGAGGACAGACACTGGGGCGAGTTCCGCAACTGTCACCTTTGCTTTGGTACCCGTTCCCAACCCACAGCAGAGGCACAAGTAACTGTGGATGGCACAGCATCAGTCCCTCCAGCTGACAAGTCTATCGCTAAACCTTGTCCCTCAGCGCCACATCTGCACGGCTTTTCAGTCCCTGCAGGGAGGGCTGCTGATGCCTGACAAAAGACTTGGGTTATATTGGATTAAGAGGTACATAAAGGCTCATTCCTCTGTCTCCCTCCTGTAGAGTTATTGTTTCCCGCAGCTTCCCACAGCTACTTGCATGCTTTTGGCCCTCTCCTCCAGGTGCTTGGAGCTATGGAGGGCCATCAGGTCTGGAGCTCAGACCCAAGGCTGCTGGCAGAGTAAGTTTTTCAGCTGTAGATTGCACACAGATGGTGACTTCCCTCCTGGCACTGGTAGGGGCTGGGGAAGGTGAACAGGTCTTCAGCATGCTCTGCCAGAGCTAAAGGTAGAAGCACCCTGGGAAACATCACACCAACATGTAGAGTTTAAAGCCAGAACCATGCAGCCAACATGTTACCACCAAATAGAACTCCTCCAGCCCTCTTAAGTCTTTTTGTCTTTGGAGGAATATTCCAAGTGGGTCTCTACTCTAGGAAGTCCTTATTCCTCCTGCTCCTGTAACAAAACCTAGGCATGCTGTGACTGGAGAGCCCTGTAGGTGTGCAGAGCCAGCATGGGGACACCTCAACACAGAGCTGAGTCCTGAGAGTACACTGCTGCTGCCCAAGAATTTGTCTCCAGACCACACTGCTTCACAGGGACTTGATGAACCCTGTTGTTCTTCTCTGGGGTCCTAATGGCCAAAACATTAACTAGAGACTACTTGGCCATCCCCAAGAGTTGCCTAGAGCACAGGATGAGAAAGCTGTAGCCATCTCTTGTGCCCTGGACTAGAGAATGCTCCAGCCCTCCCCTCAGCAGAAACATTGAGAATTGGTCATCTACTGTCTACTTTTACAACACATTTTATAAGCAACATCTGAGCTCACACAGTCCAAGCTGACCTCACAGCTTACTGGAGAGATAAGGTCACATAAGCTAAAGATTTGGTCAGATGTAGGTCTCCAGCAGCTGGCCTTATATTGGAATCAAAGCGAACACTTAGGACACTTAGTGGTCTCCTAAGAAGTTTAGTTACCAGCAGATGTATCTGGAGTCCTCTGCAGGCTACAGCCAGTGAGCTGTAAGTTTGGCATGGACTTGTGGCCACTGAAAGACTGCAGCAGCCAGTGCTGCCCCAGGCAGCCACCTTGGGTGACTAAAGCACCATGCTGTACAGTACAGCACGGCTCTTGGCCTCCTGGCTGCCCTGCAGGATCCATGTGGGAAACCAGAGAGAAACAGATGCCAAGGGAAGTGCCCACAAAGCCTAGTCTAAACCTGCAACAGACCTTGGAGTCCTGCAACTCACCAAATGCCATCTCAAGTCTTTCCACCTCTTGTAGTGCAGGGGAGGTGCACCACACCTGAATAAGGTAGGAGAGCTAGAGAGCATCTCAAAAGGAAGAGTGCATGGACTTCATTGCTCTTACAGCTGTGGTCTATCCTTGGGCTCCTGAGCCTGTTCCACTTGAGGACAGGATTTGAACCAGAGTTTGAAGGAACATTGTTCATGGTTATTGTGGTGTAAAGGAAAAAATCCCTTCTAAGGGAGTGTAGTATTGAGATCCACCTCCCAAGAATTAGCTTAAACTCCATCCTGCTACTTGAAACACCTGAGTGTCAGTTTACCTTTCTGTTGCAGTTAGCAGATGACATCTCCATGGAGCTTGTCAAAGCACCTCTCCATTTCACAGCTCATTAGCACCAGGACACAGTGTCTCCACCTGCATCATTGTTCCCCGAGCCCTGTACCAGCAGTCCGTGGAAGACCAGACAGCCCTGGCTCCATCTGCCTCCTGCCAGCACACGTCTGGGAACCAACACATCTCATCACTACAGGATACAGCATATACTGTGGCAGAAGTACAAGGCTGGCGAGACCCAGCGGTGCCACTGAAGTCACCTAAGAAGGGACATTCAGCAAAAGATGGTTTTTCATCTCTGTTTTCTTCATGGATGAGATTATGGGGAAAGCCTACCCTTAAATGATGTCACAGCTATGCAAAGAGCCATAGAATTGTTCTAGCTGGACTGGGCCTTTAGGATTGAGTGGAACCATTAACCCAGTACCCCTAGGTCACCACCAAGCCGTGGCACTCTGCGCCACATCTGCACACTTTTGAAACCCCTCCACTGCCCTGAGCAGCCTGGGCCGAGACCTGACAACCTTTTTGTGGGAAAAATTGTTTGTAATGTCCAACCCAAACCTTCCCCAGAACAACTGGAGACTATTTCCTCAACATATTGCTTGTTCCTTGGGAAAAGAGACAGCCCCTACCTCACCCCAACCTCCTTCTCAGCCAGTTGTAGAGAGCCAGGTGGTCTCCCCTCGGCCTCCTTTGCTGCAAGCTGAACATCCCCAGTTCCCTCAGCTGCTCCTTACAAGACTTCTGCTCTAGACCCTTGACCAGCTTCATGGCCCTTCTCTGGATATGCTCCAGTACCACAATGTCCTCCTGTTAATGAGGGCCCTTGCAAGTGAGTCCTGCTAGGCTAGCGAGGGCGGCTCAGGCAGAGATTAACAATAGATTTGCAAAGTGCTGCAACTGAATAGTTGTCTTCAGCCTTATTTAGCCTCAGAGCATCAGGAAATGGTTGATTCCAGCAGAGAACACCCTTGCCAACCTTCTTAGTGCAAAAGTGCACTATAAGGAGAACCCCCAGTAACCTGCCTCTGCTCTGACAGCCACCTGGCTTGCTCCTCCAGGGACCCAGGCTGTGTGGGTATGTTTGGTGTGGCTGGCAGCAGCATGGCAGCCAGCAGGAGCTGGACATGGTGTTTACTGGTATAGAGCTCAAGTGGATTTGGAAATTAGTGACGGTTCTTACCCAAGACTCAGCCCAACATGTTACAAAGCTCAAAGAACACGACTGGAGCAGCAGATCCAGGTGATGTCATGTAATAGAGCAATAAAGAATTACACAACTGAGGGCAACAGATAGAAAACAGGAACACTCAGCAACACGTAAAGGTGTAATTAGGGAATAACCTTCAACCTGAGTTGTGCACACTCGAAAAGCCCCTTGCCCAACACATCCAGCTAGATCACAGGACACCCACAGGTGTCAATATTTACCAGATACCTTCATGACCAAGCAGATCAGGGCAGCAGTACAGCTTCAGACCAAGCCCAAAGACAAGGAAGCAGCAGAGATGAGAGTTAAGTCTAACAAAGGCGTTGTTTTCCAGGCTAAGAGCAATGAGGTGT
This sequence comes from Semnornis frantzii, assembly GCA_013399775.1. NCBI lineage: Eukaryota > Metazoa > Chordata > Aves > Piciformes > Ramphastidae > Semnornis > Semnornis frantzii. Next base: position 21,489 of record VWYK01126499.1, on the reverse strand, counting down.
TAACCAACTCAGCAGCGGGTTCATGAGGACATGGTTTGGTGGTGATCTCACAGCTCTGGGTTAAAGATTGGACTTAATCTTCAACATCTCTTCCAATCAAAACAATTCCATGATTCAGTTTGGGTGGAGTCACTAAGGGGACACACATAGAGCTGTCTACCCCTGCTAAGGAATGGAGGGACACGCTTTGGTCATTTACAAGGCAGATCTGCAGTGCCCAATATGCTGATCCATAAAAGCTACCTGGTCAGAAATCCCACAGCTGTGTTTGCCTTTATACACAAGCACTCAGCTCGTAAGGAAGGAGCCAGCAAGGCTCTCCCCTAAGACAAGGCAGAGATGTTTGGGCACAGCAGCTGTGCGGCCGAGGAGATGAAGTCGTTTTGAGATGGGTGCCCATCTCCCCTACCCAAGTCATAGCTGACACTGCCTTTATTCTTTCAAAGCTTTCCCTCCCTGTCAGCCTAAGCTCCTAACAGTCTGTACTGCTGGCAGCAGCAGAGGAAAGCACATCAAGGCAGTGTTTCAAGGACACAACTCAGGCAGGCTGCTGCTCTAGCACAATTCTGCTCTCAGGCAGAGATACAAAGTAGATACTCATTGTGTCTTTGAATAGAGGGCTTGCAAGCCATTAACTAGTGGTTTTTTGACTATATACACTGAGAACAGGGCAGCAGTTAACTGCCAGTCCTCTTCTGTCAAAGTGCTCCAGGACTCCCCTCTAGCTTAGGCTATTTTGATGATTGCTACCTGAACGGTCACTGTCAAAACATTTCACTGTGCTCTGAAGCAATGCCACAGGGACTGCTCAGGAGAGAGAGCCAGTTGTGGCCATGGTTGTTGGGCAATACAATTTCCCCAGGCCTTTTCTCATCTCCTTGGGATATAGGCTTTCCATGACCAACAGACTAGGATGAAGATACTTCGTCTTGGTCCACACTGATAAATTAAGTGCTCTTGTAAGTCTTCATAAGAAATCCTCACTGAAGATCTGACCTGAGCTTGCCATGCAGCTTTGTGTATCTTCACCACAAGCAAGTCTCCCCAGGCAGCCAGCCCAGACATCACACCCCAGTTTGTGCCCCCCAGCAGCAGACTGGAGGAGGGATTCATGTCACCAGCCATGCTATTTCTGTCTCAGTACCAAAACCAAGTCATGTTTCCAACTCTACTCCTAGCAAGTCAAATGAGATCTAACAGCTCTTGAGGAGTTCAAAGCCTTATTAAAGCCTTACCCCTTATTGCCCAAGATACAGCTGCGGCTCAGGACGATTTAGCACAATTTGCAGCTGATTTCAGTCTCTTTCCAAGTTATCATCACTTAGATCTGATGTGGGCTGAGCCACCAGACAGGATGCTTTCAACCTCACTTATTACAACAGCTGAAATCACCCAATAGCATTGTCCTGATACCACAAAGCATACTGGAGTGCTGAGAGCATCACCCTAGCCAGAGTCAGGTGTTCTGAAAGACCAAAGAGGTTCACCTAACACATTTCCTCTGTAAGAAGCACTGTGATCATCAACAAGCAACAGAAACCATGAGGAAAGAGCTTAGCAAGTCCTGTGAAAAATACAAGGAACAGCTGGGTAAGAACTGGGGATGAGAACAGGACACAGAGACTCAGTAGATCCCCTGACAACATCAGAAGATGATTCCCAAACAAGCATGCCATGAAAGTTTTGTTTCTGCAGAGAAAGCTAAGGCCTGGAGCACCATTGCCATCAGGGCCTTAGAGCACAAACAGGGATTGCTGGCAATGGGCATGGTAGAAAGCAAGAGCATCTTGAGAACCTTCCACTAGCTAAGAAAATCCGCATCCAGACCAGTGTCCTGTACTAGATAACTACCATAAATTACCTAGAAGAGACCTTTGGCATCAATGCAGCACATAGGGAAACCTCCTCCAAGTCTGGAGACCAAACACAAGACAGACATGGACCTGTTGGAGTGGGTGCAGAGGCACACCACAAAAATCATCTGATGGCTGGAACCCCTCTGCTCCAGGCTGAGAGAGTTGGGATTGTTCAGCCTGGAGAAGGCTCCAGGGAGACACATAATGAGATCTCTCCTTGCCTACCAGAGATCACAGTGCTCTGCCTCCATTATTGTCTGGGTAAGACAGACAACTTCTCACTGCAGTTCCAGTGACCAAGAGACCCTAAATCGAAGGAAGAGCAGATCAGAGTCATTCATACCTTTAGCAGCACAAACAGAATTAGTGGTGGCCTGGAGGGACACAACTTTGTCAGACTGGTTTAGGTAGGTTAAGCAAATTTGTCTCAACAGCACAAGTTTATGTTCCGCTGCCCTCTAAATCATGCCCCAGTAATGACACCAGAGCATAGTTTAATGAAGATAGATTTGGTTAACAGTGCAAAAGAGAGTACCACAGAACCAAAACTGGGAGTTAAGTAACTGTCCTGTTATCATCCCAACAGAAAACTTGCTGCTAATAAAAAGATTTCCAAAGTTTTGGTGCTTGGTTAGGCAACAGCACTTCTGCTCCACAGCAAGGTGATTTGCACATGCATTTCAGCCAGCTGCAAGAGGGTTTTTTTTGGAAGGCACAGTGAGTGGTAGCCCCAGAGCAATGGAATGAGGAGCTCTGGGGGAAGCAGTTGAGATGCTGTGAAGCAGGCTTTCTGCAGGTAAAGGCTTCCCTAGCAGAGGGAGAGATACACAGACATGCTTCCAAACCACCACCCCTGAGAACAGGCTGATCTGCAGGTGGATCAGGAAAGGAGAATCATAGAAAGCTTTGGCTTAGAAAGGATCTCAAGAGGTCATCTAGTCCAAGCCCCCCAAAGCAAGCAAGGACATGCAAGAAGAGTCCCCAGCCTGTACAATTCCTGTGTACTTTACAGCAAGAACTTTGCTATGGTCTGAGTAGAGAGTGCCCTTAAGGTGGTGTTCTCATTGCCAACCTGTCCTGCTGGTGTGAGATGGATACTGGAAAGAGATTCCTGGGAAGTAGCTGAGGACACCACATCTATCCGCAGGTGACCAGGTAACCCTTCATATCCAAGGGAATCCAAGGCTGTCAAAAACTCCTCTCAACACCATTATAATCTTGGAACACGATTCACTGGCACACAAGATGAGAAAGCAGCCATTTTCTACCTGCATTCTGCAGAGTCAGCCCTGAAAGCTCTCCTTAAGTTTAAGGCCAACAATTTTTGAGTGGCTTCTGAGCACTGTGCATGAACAGTCCCTGGCCAACCCAGACTCCTGAGGTTTGGTGAGGGCTGGGAATCTCAGTCATGGCCAACTCGGGCTGCTGCCCGCTACCTGCGCTGGGAGCATGAATGAAGCTGTAGAACTAGCAAGCAGTGAAGCCACCCAGGGTACCACCAAAGCCCTCTACCTCCTCCTCCATGCATCCTGCATCTCTGCAGGGCATAGAGGCCTCAGAGCCCCCACTGCATGCCCCACTACTCTGACCCACGGTGTGCTCAGCACTCCGCACCTCATTTTCTATTACCCCTCCATCACACTATTCCTGATGCAGGCCAGGATGCTGTTAGCTTCCTGGGCCACCCAAGCTACCTAAAGCAGATCCCAATTAAAGTGTCACTGCTGGGTGTCACAGTGCTCCCAGCACAAAGACTCTGCTCACAACACTGAATTCTCCAATATTGAAGCAGCAGGTGTGGAGCACACAGCAGGTCTTCAAAGTCTGCTTTCCAGGTTCACAGTTACCCAGAAGTCAGAGGCACACAGAAGATTAGATTAGATATTAGGAAAAAATTCTTTTCCTGCTAGAGTGGTCAGGCATTGGAATGAGCTGCCTTGGGAGATGGAGGAGTCCCCATCCCTGGAAGAGTTGAAGAAACGTGTGGAAATGGCACTTGGGGACACAGTTTAGGGGCCACAGCAGAGGTTAGGTCGATAGTTGGGCCTGACCACCTTAGAGGTCTTTTCCAGCTGAAAGCAATGCTCTGGTCCTATCAAAGTACACATGCCATGTGTGTCTGTAACAGACTGCAGGGTGCCCAGCAAAAGCAACCTGGCCAATGTCTGCTAGACCCAAAGAGCTCTGTCCAGGCAAGGGCAGAAGTGAGTACTCTGGAGGAAAAGCATCTGTGGTGAGTTCATCTTCAGTCAGAACTGCCCTCCAGCTTCTGTGGCTGTTAACCAACACCACAGCACTTGCTGACCACGGGGCACTCATTTGGACTTCTCATCTCCAGAACAAGAGGCACCAGGACTACCAGCACTTCTCCTGGCTTCTGCTGATATCCTTGCCTCTGAATGTGTCCTCATCCCCATTCACCAGGGCTTCACTTCTCCATCTGGAGCCAGATAGGCTTTCTGGTTATTTTGCTCCTGGTAAGGTCTCCAAAATGAGGCAGAATGCTCTCAGACAGCGAGCGAGTGGTTCTCAGAAGAGCCAGAACCAATATACCCTTTGGTTTGCTCTTTGTTACTGTTTCACATCCTGCTCCCCTCTGCCAACTCCATCCCTGCTCCTGGGGGGGCCAAAGCCAAGCTGGTGACCAAGACCATTCCAGCAGAGCTGCACTTCAGGGCAGTCTGTAGCAAGGCCATAAGCTATAAACATCTTGATTTTGTAAAAATGGACTTTGCTACATCTAAAAGAGTCTCCCCTGGCAGTAGAAACAAAGAGTTTCTCTTTAGAGAGAGGTACTCAGCAAAGCCACTGAGAAAGCCACCACTTAGCAAATGGGTTTCTCAATGCAGTCCTTCTGCCATGCTGGATTGGTTTTGTGCTGCAAAGTTACCTCTTCCAGAAAAAAGGAGCACCAAGTAGGTCATGGTTTCCTTCTGCCAAGTTACTAAGAGAAGAAACCCCAGCAGAACACACAGCACACCCTGCTTTGTCCCTCACCCTGGGATTCCTGTTCTGCACATCTTTAGTTGGACTGAATTTAATTGCAGAGTTCTGCCTTTTTTTTTCCTCCCCAGCCCACTAAAGAAACATTTTGGCGAGTCGACATCTCCCAGCATGAGTGCCTTTGAGTGTCAGAGGCTGTTCTGAGGATGTCCTGTTTGCACAGCCAGAAGAACCAACAACAATATGAGGAGGAACCTTGAAGACCATGCAATGACTGTTCTCTTGTAAGCCAACAAAATGAAGTCCAGAATAGGTAGGTAATTCTGCTCAGTTCTGGCTAGCACTCCTCTTGGCCTTTCTAGGCCATCTGTTGTTTCATAGCAAAGTCTCCTGTGAGATTACACACACAGAGCTTAGCCCTTGCAGCCTCGCCAGCCTCACACAATTATTACAGCCACTTCTCATGCTGCCTCTGCACCCCCACCTTAGCCTGCAGGCTTGCACTACCATTTGGCCACCAAACTCATAAGCAGAACTGATTGACAAGAAGCCCTCTGAAGTGGGCCTGAACTCCTACCCTTTTGGATTGTGGATGGACAAGATCTGGATTTGTTTTCACACACTCAAGAGTTCAAAGTTTGTCAGATGTGAAATTGGACATTTAGCCAAAAGAGTCGGTGGAGCCCAAGCTCGAGAGATTCTCAGATCTGCTGTAAGTTGCCAAAGGATTGGCAGTTCTAGGGAGAGAGCCTGCAATCCAGCATGGCTTTTGCAGTCCTTCAAGCCTAAGAACCTTTCACTCAAAGAGTTGTTCTGCATTTCACCTCCAAGTTCATTTGGATTGAAAGAAACGCCAGCGCCAGGGAGAAGGGTAGGAACGCTTTAGTTGTACACTAGGAGACGTTAGCCTAAACAGCTCCTGCTCAGTACAACTGAAAGTTGCAATTAAGAATGGGGCAGACAAAGGCCTTGTAAGGGTTAGAGAGGATGTGCAGACAGAGCAGGGTTTCCATGTCCAACCTCTAAAGCAGAGCTGTTAACCAGGCGTCAGAGACAGATACTCCACCCACAGCTGCCTGCGCTCACCGCAGCCCTCCTCTCAGCCGCGCTCCACCTTCGTATTTCACACCACAAGCGGTGCTCAAGCAGCCATCCAAGCAAGCAAACAAACTTGCATTCTTCTCCAAGACACACAGCTACCCGACCCCCGGACGTATATTTAAATACCAGAGCAGCCTGTCCTCTAAGAGTCCTCCAGAAAGATGTCATTCTCGCCTTCTGTCATCTGCAAAGCTGGAAGGACCAAGTGACCGTGGTGCATTCAGGACATCTTAATACTCTCCAGCTACGTTTTATCTGCACAGGAACTCTGAGGCAGGGTCAGCTGCATGCACAGACCTCTGCTGCAAGGGTTCCTGCACTGCTGCAGGCAGTACCTGCATCACACCTTCCACCACTTCTGACAGAAGGGGACTGTCCAGCGTTGGCATATCAGGAGCCACTTAACTGCTGGTGTTGCACAGAATCACCCGCGGATCGGCAGAGCCCCCACAGCTCCCCAGCAGGCAGAACTCAGCTGGGATGTGATCCAAGATGAAGTCATTCATCCTCCAAACCAAGCCTTAGCATCTCCAACAGAAGTTTTGCAAACATTTTGCTGAAGCACACCACTTCCTCAGCCTCACAGGGAGAAGTTTTGATGCACAAGTCCCAGTCCTCTACAGAGTTTCTGTTCCATGCGAGGCTCCGGTGGCACCAAGCACGCAGAGTTAAGAGCAGCTGGTCCAGGGACCACAGGGTGGAGGCTTTTGGTTTCCTGGAGCTCTGTGCACAGACTCATTCAAACTGGAGGGAAAACTTTGTCACTGATGGTGATGGAGCAGGCTGCCCAGAGGGTTGTGAAGTCTCCTTCTATGGAGAAATTCCAAACCTTCCTGGGCACCCTCTGTGGGTGACCCTGAGTTAGCAGGGGAGAGTGGAATTGATGACCTCCAAAGGTCCCTTCCAAACCCCACCATGCTGGAAGGCTGTGACTGATGAGTTTTTACCAGAGCTGTCACCTGTTGGTTCTTCAAGGTGGAAGCCAAACTACTCCTCTAAGCAATTAGGCTCCAAGAGGCTCAGCTCCCACTTTCCAGACTCAAATATAATTTCTGGCAAACACTTTTCCTGCTCCTGAATGAACTAGCTCAGATCAGCAGCACCATAGCTAACCATCCTCCAGTGTGATGCAGGTGTACAGCAAGACAAACACACTGTAAACAGATGCTTGTAAATAAAAACCATCTAGATCAGTAAGGAGTACACATCCTAGGAGGTAGACAGGAGAGTGGACAAAGGCTGTATCTCAGAAATAATGAGCAAGATCATTATTCAAGGTCAGACTTGATGGGGCCTTGAGCACCCTGATCTGGTTAAAGATGTCCCTGTCCACTGCAGGAGGGATGGACAAGGTGACCTTTCAGAGACCCTTCTAAACCTGATGCACTCTGTCCTTCTAAAATGAGATATCACACAGGAAACCCTGAAAGAGTTGACCCAGGTTGGGACATTCAGTGACAGACTGCCATGGAAGGGTTAGGAACACTGAATTCGTGTTGATAGCTTCTCACAGAGTCAGATTTGGATCTCTGCAGGGATGTGACAGCTGCATGACAAGAGCTGGATCACTGCTTTCACCTTCCAGCAGCCAGAGAAAAAGCAGAGGGGCTTCTGGTGCCTCCCAGCCATGGGAACGAGGAACTCCTGAGCTGAGCAAGCATCAACAATGAATGATGAATCTGGTCTCCAGCTTGCTGGAGAAGATGGAAAATGTTGTTTTCCAGAAGGGAGGGGGATAAACCAATCTAACAAGTCATCAGCATTAGCTGACAAAGTGGTTAAAGTTATGGAGGTGAGGGAAAAAGGACAAGCTGTGTAGTCACTACCCATTCTTTCCTTCCTCAGGAGAAAGCAGCTGGCACACACACAGTGTGCTGGTGAACTGCTGATGCAAATTCAGCTAAAACCCTTGGTATTAAAATAAAATAACCTAGTCTTCTCCTCTGCAAAGGAGGTTTGCTTAAGAGAAAGGGGCTTGCTTATTTAAAAGCAACATAAGCAAAGCAGGTTACAGGCTCCCCAGGTGTATTTTGGTAATAAACCCTTTTAACAGGCTTTGTGTGTTTGTATCTTGGTATGTTTAAAACACCTTTGTATTTTGTTTATAAACCCTTGTCTGCAGAGGGAAGGATCCACATCACCAGCGTGGATATGTCTGTTCCCTGTGGTGCATTTCCCAGTCCCTGGTTCACCATGTACCATTTAATATAGCCACATTGAGCCCAAGACAAGAGCTGCAGTTGAAAATTACTCAAGAAAGTCATATTAATTGAAACCTGCCTCAGAGAATTAGTGCTCACCATTTCAACCTCCTTGTACTGGGCTCCTTACTAGGCATGTGTCACACTTGGGCTGCATAACTGTCAGCCAGACCCTCCTCTTTTACTGTTTTACATAACAAATGGCTCAAGCACAGAAGCACCACATGCATTTTCTGCCAATAGCCAGGAGTCTCACTCCCCAATAGTTGTAGCAGAATTTAGTATGTTCAGCGCTTTTGAGATACCAAGTGGTGTTTGAGTGCCATCATGAAACACTCAAAGCCTCCAACCTAAGATAATTCATCAAGAAAAACCATTTCAGTTTCTCCTAAAGAGAAGGTCTGTCTTCCAAGTGCCTTTCCAGCAGAGGTACCTTCTCTGTACAGTTTCAAACCCCTAATCATCAGCAAGATGACAGAATGCAGTGGGGGACCGCTGCCAGGACTTCTCAGAGCACTTCAGCCAGCCTAGATGTTCTTCATTACAGGGAAAACCAACAAAAGCCACCCAGCCTCTTACCTTGTCAGAAAGGAGTATGCAGTGCTTCAGCAGCAGCTCCTAACATCCAACTTAACTGCTTCTCTACTTCCCATAAGCAAAAATCAAATGAATAAAAACCAAACAATACAGCAATTAAATTCTGTTGTTGCTGGCAAAAAATCATTACTCAAAATGATTCTCCCACCTGTGTGCAGAGGACACTTCAATGGTCCTTTCCCTGCTCATGCCTATATACTTGACCTCCTTCTCCCCAGGCTGCCATAAAACATGGAGACATGGCCAGATGGACCATGCTGGTCAGGCCCACCAATGAGGTGAATGACACTCAACAGTTTCCCATGTCACCAGCATCCAAGCACTTATATCTGGGACACGCTGTCAGATTTGAGCTTAAACATTGCTCAGTAACTCTGCAGGCACAGGAGGTGCCTCTTTCAGAGCTGTCTGGCCAGCTGAAGTCCTGGCTGCTTCCTAGGCACTGAACAGCCTAGCCTTGTCTATTTTCAATAGCCAAGAACTGGTCTCCTCCAATTTGGAGATGTTCTTCATGTAGAGCTCTGCCTACACACAAGGGAAACTCTCAACTCTTTCAGCACAGAAACTGCAGTATTTCTTGGTAGGTCACCCAGTGGCACTACCAGACACAAGCTTGGGCCACTGAGAAAGCAGCCAGCTTCCAGAGTACAGGATGTCCTCTCAGAGTATGTGAGATTTCACAAGCCAAACAGCTCACTAACTTGCCAGCTGTCACCACCCTCTAATGAAAAATGGAAATGCTATGTCTGAGAGAAAATGGAAGCTTCCTGGTCCTTTGTCTGGCTTGCTCCCCATTCCAGATTGATAGTAAGCTGCTTAAGATCATGGAACCATGGGATCATAGGATGGTGGGGGCTGGAAGGGATCTCTGGATATCACCTATCCCAACTCTCTGCTAAAGCAAGCTCACCCGGGGCAGCTTGCCCAGGCTCACCATGCCCAGGTGGGGTTGGAATCTCTCCAGAGAAGGAGACTCCACAGCCTCTCTGCACAGCCTGCTCCAGGACTCCAGTGCCCTCACAACAAAAGCTTCTCCTCATGATTAGATGGAACCTCATGGGTTCCAGTTTGTGCTCATTGCCCCTTGTCCTGTCCCTGGGCATCACTGAAACGAGTCTGGCCCCAGCCTCTTGCCCATGATCAGCATTGAGAAGATCCCCTCTCTCTTCTCTAGGCTTAGCTGCCCTGTATCTCTCATTCTAATGGTCATGCTGAAATCCAGATCAGCAAAGGTAACATTTTCTGGTGCTGAAGTTGCCAGCACTACCTAGAGTGAACACAAAATGGATCCTTGTCACTGTGCTAACAGCCTACTCTTTCTCGGTCCCTTTTTGAACTTAGTCCTTTCTGAACGTATGCCTGAGAAGGTAATAGGAGAGTAAGACTTAGGCTGTAGGTCCAGAGAGCAGTGGTAGAGGCTCCTTCACTTTGAACCCAGGTCACATCTGCTGCAGGCATGTGCTCCTCCAGCTGCAAGGCTGTTCTAGAAGAGGGAGCAAGCAGGCCTGGCTATTTCTCTTGTTAATCCCACTGCTTGTTACCATGGAGCTCTGCTGGGAGTTCAGTGCTCTTCACACGCCAAGTGTTGAGGAACGTTATCGCAAGAGCAAAACCCTTCAAGGACTTATAAAAGGGAGATACTCAGCCCACCCAAGATGCCAAGAGCAGTTTGAGTTTCCATCAACAGGCACAGCTTGAATGTGAAGTGATTGGTTAGTGTGGCGGAGGGGGAAAGCTGGTGGCCAACTTTATTTATCTCAAAGCCTGGCATTCATGTTCATCTCAGGTTTCACATTAAGCACTCAACTGCTGTTAAGGCTCAAAACCACAAGAAGTTTGGAAAGTACTGAGGAAGACAAGAGAGTCACTGGAACACTTAAGAGGAGTGTTGAACTTCAGCTTTAAAGAGCAGCTCCACACACTAACGGCCTGGCTACAGAACTCAAGCAACCCAAGCAAGAGGCAGAGACAGTTCCTGTGATGGAAGCAGCTGAATGGACAGAAAACAAGACCGTTGTGAATCATCCTCCTCAGCTCATCTTCTCTGTGCCAAAACCCAAAGCCCAGTCTAGTTAGCAGCATCATACCCTAATTTCTAGCATCAGCTAGGCCAAATGTCTCATTCTAGCACAATCCAGATGTGAAAACAGGAGTCTGAAGATACTGCACATGAAAGGTAACTCACGTGTCAGACTCTCCTGGTAAGGAAATGGAAGGGCAGAAAGCCCTAGTATTGAAGAGAATCTGGGCAGAGGTCCCAGATACTCCAGTACTATGGAAGGAGCATTAAATGTAGCAAGGGTTGAAGGGAAACCCCCATTTGACCATCACAACTACCATTTCTTCATTACTCCCCCTATCCCATCCATGCTGGGGCACAGCAGGGATCCTCCAGTGCCTGCAGGGAGTTTGGACTGCAGAAGTGAACAGGGTGCTACAACCCTCACACAAATGATGGTCAAAGCAAGGGGAGAAAAGACCTCAAGGGTTGTCTCTCAAAGTCCACAGTGAAACACCAAGCAATATGCCATGAACCCCTCCTAGCCAGGAAGCAAGAGCCCCAGAGCCTTCTGCATCTCTCCTCCTCTTCAGTGCCCAGATGTGGCGGAGCACAAGCCCCTCACAGCAGAGCTCACACACACCCGCAGAGCTCTCGCGCCGATGTCAGGCCAGACAAACCACACCAACCTCTCACAGGAGACATCTCCATTGCCAGGCTCTCGCTTGACAGCAGGTCAAGATGAATGCACTGGGAGAGTGCTGGTGACAGAGAGGCCAAGGAGTAACTCTCCAGAACCCAGACACTGGTGCAGCATTGATAAGAGTACATTCGAAGCACCCAAGCCAGCCAGTTCCAGTTCTCCATTTAAAGGCTCAACCAGATCAACACTATGCTTGTTCCTTACGATATGGACAGCAGGAGATGAAGTTGTTAAGCAGTTGTTGAATCACACCCATTCTCAAAAATAACTCAGCTATGAAGAGACACTGCTGCAGAGATACTACTCCTCATTGTCCTCATTACAAAGCTGGCTGCAAGCAGCTCGTTGGCAAACCAGAGGCGGCTGTTGTCATGCTGCTTCAGCAGGCTGGTGGGGCAGAGGAAGTGCTCCAGCAGACAATGTTCTTTCAGGGTCTGATTGTATATCTAAGGGAGGGCCACATGGCCCCATGACCTCTGAAATGCATCCACTAAGGAAAATAGACTCACAAGCACACAATCACTTCCATTTGTGCTTTGTGCTATTGTCGTGGAGTGCAGAGGAGAGGGAGCTGCTGGAGCAGGGACAGTGTGGGGTCTGCAGAGGGCTGTGCCAGCCTCTGCTCAGCCTGAATTCAACCCTTCCTATTCTTATGGGAATCGAGCAGGACTGGAATTTTTTGTTATTATTTTAGGAGACTCTTTTACAGAGATAATCCTCCCTCCAAGACTACATCTTCAGGCAACATTCAGGCTGCCTAACCCTTCCCAGGCCTGTTTTCAGTTGCTTATAAATTCACCAAGGTCCTGGCTGCTCAAGACAGAAGTTTGCATGCTAGCTGGGTCTGCCTGGGGCAGAGTTGTTTTGGAACATGTGAATTCAACTGCTTCTCAGAAAGCAGCATGGGAATAAACACATTGTTTTGTTCAATTTCTGGTGACTGCTTTTTAAAAAGCCTTGGACCCATGATTTAGAAGTGGGACTTTAATGAGCAGGGCACAGCTTTTTGTGTCAAATTTAATTTTTGTCATCGCCAAAAATCAAGGCAAATTATAAGCCTTTTGAGAGGAGGAGAAGTGGCCACTAAATTACATATGCTCAACAAGCCTGAGACTTCACAATTTAAGACTCGAAGGTTTTGGCTTTGCTGAGTAAAATTAGAAGCAGGTATGGGGCAAGGAGAAGGTAATAAGGAATAGGAGCCAGTGAGAAGGAAGAGAGAATGTGAAGCAGCAGGAGATACCCAGGAGAATTGGGGACATTCAAAACTCAGGCTTGGAGCCACAAGGCCAGGTTAGCAGCTTGGGAAGACCAAAATTGTTGTTTCAAGGGACAACGTCAAGGCAAAGTCCTCTGTTGGCTCCACAAGAGAACAAGCATTTCTGGTGGATGAGTTCACCATGAGCCATCTGTGTGCCCTCATAGCCTGGAGGGGCAGTGGTATTCTGGGGTGCATGAAGAGTGTGGCCAGCAGGCTGAGGTAGCTTCTCCTCCTTCTCTGCTCTGCCCTATTAAGACCAGATCTGGAGTACTGGTCCAGTTTGTGCTGCCCAGTTCAGGAGGAATGGGAAACTACTGGAGAGAATCCAGCAGATGCTACAAAAGGTGTTGAGGTGCCTGGAGCATTTTTCTGAGAGCAAAGGCTGAGAGCCCTGGGGTTGCTTTAGCCTGGAGAAAAGCAGCTTCAGAGGGGATCTGATCAATGCCCAGCAAGAGCTAAACAGCAGGGCCAAGGGGATGGGGCCAGACCTGCTTTCGTGATGCCCAGCAACAAGTCAAGGGGCCATGGGCACAAACTGGAACCCAGAAGGTTCCATGTGAACATGACCAGAAACTTCCTTGTTCTGAGGGTGCTGGAGCCCTGGAGCAGGCTGCCCAGAGAGGTTGTGGAGTCTCCTTCTCTACAGAGATTCCAACCCCACCTGAACATTGTGATCCTGGGCAAGCTGCTGTGGGTGACCCTGCTTCTGCAGGGAGTTGGACTGGATGAGCTCCTGAGGTACCTTCAAACCCCACCACTCTATGATTCTGTATCATGGCAGAGATCCTCACTTCGACCCATTCTTCTGATCAGGAGAGCTCAGTTGGCCAAAGTATATTTTGCACATCTAGTGCTACTCAAGTGGAGAAATCCTTTGCTGCTGGAGACTGGTCCTAAGGAGCAGCATTCCCAGCAGCTCTGGAGAAGCAAACCTGCTAATGGACAACACTGACACCAGAGGCACACAGAGAAACACTTTCACAGTAGCAGACAGGAATTAGCTTCTGCAAGTTTTTCTTATTTCCTGAGTGAAAGGGGTGTAAATCACTCTAATTGCTCAGCCATAAACCATACAGCTTTAGCTCCGTTTTTCTGGGCTCCAGCATGCTGCTTTTGTGGCCTGCGCTTCTTAACAGCTTGGCATGGAGCTGAGTGTTGGGCATTATGCTCGAGGGGAACAGAGCCCAAACAGCAGCCTCTGCTAAGCCTTATTCAATGTTTGAGAACCTTAGATCTGATTATGATGCAATTTGTCTTTGATTTAGAGCAGAAGTGGAAAAGCATGAGTTAGGGTCGCATCTTCCTGCATGAAGACATAGAAGGAACTTATTGTGGCCTTGGGAGACCTTCTGGTGGTCTTTTCCTACTTAAAAGGGCTGCTAAGAAAGATGAGGACAGATTGTTTAGCAAAGCCAGTTGTGACAGGACAATGGATGAAGATTTTAAACTAAAAGAGGGGACGTTTCAACTACCTGTAAGGAGACTTTTACTCTGAGGGTGGTAAAACACTGGCCCAGCTTGCCCAGAGAGATAATAGATGCTCCATCTCTGGAAACATTCCAGGTCAGGTTGGATGGAGGCTCTGAGCAACTTGATCTAGTTGAAGATGTACCTGCTGACTGCAGGGAAAGGATGGACTAGATGGCCTTTAAAGTTCCCTTCCAACCCAGAACATTTTATGATTCCACAAAGTCAACAATTGTACCACCATAGACACAGATTGCTCCAGAGCTTTCCGGCTTCACGGAGAAGGGTCTCCACAGCACCAAAAGATGGCATTCAACAAGATGCAGAGGTTATCAGTGCCACTACTCAAGTGCATGGCCATCTGATGCCCAGAACATACAGATGAAGGATGCATCTGAGCTTGTATCAACATCAGTAACATGTGCAAGTTCCGAGCCACCTGTGATCCCTGTGGTGGTCACCACACACTGCTCTGATCCCTTCTGCTTCCAAGAAGCTCCAAACAAAGTCTAGCAGCACCTGTGGCAGTCATGCATATTGTGAAACTCTGCTAATGCAACTGCAGAGGCTAACTGCAGTATTGCTGGTGAAAGCCAGGTCTGGCTGCCTCTGATCCATGACACAGCAGATGTTTAAAGCAGAACACTTGCCTGTGCCCAGCACCATCCTTCCTGCAGGGAGCAGGCTTCCTCACTTCGCACAGCCTCACTTTTGTTTCTCCTCAGCTCAATTTTGTCAAGTTTTTTGAGGTTTATGGAAGAAGCACAAGCAACTAGAGGTGCACATTATGCAAGCTTACCACAGTTCTGAGCAATTTCTTCCCCTTAAGTCACTCCATACTCTTCAGAAGGTCAATTTGGTATGATATTATCTTGATTTTTCTAGCTCTTGCCAGATTTCCATCCACCTTATTCAGGGTACAATAAAAGCATATGATAGCATCTGAAAGTAGGGTAGAAATGGATCTGTTACACTGCTTTATTGAATAAATGCCTTGCAGAAAGGTAATGAATCCTGTCTAGAACAGGAGCCTACCCCTAAATGTTACCCCTTGCAGTTCAGTTTCACCATTTGCAATTTTGCAGCACTTAGTGTCTCTTTACTGAGACTAAAACACTGTTTACAATAGGATTGTTTTCATTGAAGAGTTTTTTGGATGCCCAACCCCAGAGTCCTCGCTGGCAATTCTGTGAAGTTAACACACAGAGACAAATTCAGATTTGCTGTTTGTCATCTCAGACAACCTCTGCTTGACAACACAACATCATTTTGGTTGTCAGACCTTTAAGATCATGGAGTTCAACTGTTAGCCCAGCACTGCCAGGTCATCACTAAATCATCTCCCTCAGCACCACATCCCTATGCTCTTAAATCCCTCCAGGGATGGGGACTCCACCACTGCCCCGGGCAGCCTGGTCCTCAGGGCTTGACAACCCTTTCAAAGAAAATATTTTCCCTAATACTGAACCTAAACCTCCCCTGGAGCTACTTGAGACCATTTCCTCCCCCTTCTGCTGCTTGTTACTTGGAAGAGACCAACTCTTACTTCCTTTCAGGGAGTTGTGGAGAGCCAGAAGGTCTCTCCTCAGCCTCCTTTTCTCCAGGCTAAACCCCCTAATTCCTTCAGCCATTATTCACAAGACTCGTGCTTGAGACCGCGAAACCTGCCAGCCAAGGGAGAAGGGATCAACCACACAGAATAAGGAGTTTGTTGGAGTGAAACTTGACACAGCCATGCTCCTTCCAACCAGCATTACCCACTGAGACTGCAGTGCTTTGAGTGCTTCCAGAGTGACCTTCAACTCTCCTCCAGATCAAGGACCAGGGGAGGGCACAATGGTTACAAGTGGCTTACGTAGCCAGCGTTGGACACCACACTGCTGTTGCAGAAACAAGGTTGTCCTTGAGAAGCAGGGCAAAAGTCAACTGCTCTGCTCTGGCAAGACCTCCCCAGGAGCACTGGGTACAGCTCCGTGGTCCTCAACACAGGGAATGCCTGGACTTGCTCCAACAGGTTCACAAGTGGGCCACAAGAATGATCCAAGGGTTGGCAGCCCGCTGCTGTGAGGCCAGGCTGAGAGTGCTGGGTTGTTCAGCCTCCAGAAGATAAAGTTCTGGGGAGGCCTTCCGTGGCCTTTCAGTGCTTAGAGAGGCTGCTTGGAAAGCTGGGGATGGACTGAGGAGCAGGGCCTGCTGTGACAGCACAGGGGTGATGGCTTGGAACTAAGAGAAGGAGGCTATCCAGGGAGATAGTAGATGCCCCATCCTTGGAACTATTGCAGGTCAGGTTGTCTGGGGCACTGAGCAGCCTAATATAGCTGCAGATGTCCCTGTTGGCTGCAGGGGAGGTTGGATTGGATGAGCTTCACAAGGTCCCTTCCAACCCAAAGTGCGGCTTTGGCATCACCTGTCTGGTTTGGCTGCAGTTGGTTGTCAGGCGAGGACCTCACAGAACCATTACCCCTTCCTTTAGGGGGAAAAGGCAGCTAAGAGCATCTCCTACGTACTTAGGAGCCTGCTTCAAACACCCAGTGCAGAGACTATGACAGATCTGGATGCAGACAGTGCTGGGGACTCAGCAGAGCCCGATTCTCTGAGGGCTGTGGCAGCTCCCAGTACACACAAGTCCAGGGGAATGCTTCTGCAGTACCTCGTTCAGTCACAGCAGCTTGCAAATTCTGTGACATTTGTTTATATTTCGGTTTGAAGTAAAAGGCATCCCCAGGCTGAGTGAGCTGTCAGCTAGAAGTCTCCAGCACACAAAGCCTTTTCTCCTCCATCACACAGGCAGCGCTGTGCTGGTTTGTTATTACAGACTCTCTCCTTCGCTCCTTCTCTCTGGAGTGGGCTGATGGGGACTGGACAGCCAGGTTCTCCTGTTCACAGGAGACCTTCCTGCTTTCCAAGAGAAATGGAGTAACTTGAAGGGAAACTCTAACCTCAAGAACACAAGAATCCAGAGACTGGCAAAGCAAAAGCCTTCAGGACTAATCCAAGGATTGTTTTGCACAAGCAGACACAAAAATCTTGGTGTGCAAGCATGGTAGCATAGATATGTGGAGGCTCTGCCTATTCAGATGCTGGACTCCAGTCCAATACCTGACTGCAAATAGATAATGGCATCAACACCACCAGACCCAGATACCTCTGAAGGGAGATGTCATTCCTTTTTACAGCTCCCTAAAAGGAGGCTGCAGTGAGGTGGGGGTTGGGCTCTCCTCTCTAGTATCAGATGATAGGACAAGAAGAAATAGCCTCAAGTTGTGCCGTGGAAGGTTTAGGTTGGAGATCAGGAAGAAGTTCTTTCCTGCAAGAGTGGTGAGGCATTGGAACAGGCTGCCCAGGGAGGTGGTGGAGTCCCTGGAGATGTTCAAGAACCATGTGGCCATGGCGGTGTTAGGTTGGCAGCTGGACTCAGATCTTAGAGGTCTTTTCCAACCCAAGTGATTCTGTGATTGTGTTGGTAGGGGACTGGTATCTCCAACTACTGCTCCAGGGGCTAGCTGCTGTGCTCTGCCCCATTCAAGAGCAGGAGGGAACTATCACTGAGGGACAGGAGAAGGAAGTTTCATGACTCTAGCAGTGTTATGGACAAACACTGAGAGAAAGCCTGTGTGCAACCAAAACCCCAGCACTCATTTTGCCTTTGGGTGCAGGTTTGGCAAGTGACTTTGCTACCTAGCTTGCAAAAAACAGTGCTAAGGATGGCTGCAGCAGGCACACAGCCTCATCCCATTGCTGTGACCCACAGCATGTTCCTCAGCACACCACAAACCCCAGGGGCACCCCACGCAGACCCACTTTGAAGCACTGCTGAGCACAGGCCAGTATCAATGCCTGGAGCTGCTGCCAGAGGACTAGGGCTGGACCTGGAGCAATGATTAGACCAGTCTGACTTCCTAACAAGAGGTAAGTAGAGGGCAAGCTTTAACTGCCATGGGTCTGGACACTATCAGGAGGCTGATGAACATTTGCACAACTCCGCTGAAATCCTAATCAGATGTCAGATGCAGACCCTTGTACTTGAAAGAAGAGTCCATGCCAACGTTACCACCAGATTAGGAAACAAGGCCAAGGTAGAGTTGCCACATAAAAAAAAAATAATTCAGGAAATGAAATCACCTGAGGAGTGCTTTGGCCTCACTGTCTGTGCAGGAGAGAGCCTTTGACTCCAGAGCCCATGAGCTAACTGCCCAGAGAAGCCACTTGTTTGGGCATTGAAGGGGCAGCTGGTGCAGGAAGTTTTACACCTTTCCATTATGACTAATGCTGACACCAAGCTGCAGTGTGTTTGATGTAGACTCAAACCTTTTGTTTATCACCTTAATGCAAGACAAGAGTGAGCCTGAGCATCAGCTTGCCTCCTTCACAAGAAGTGCGTCAGCACTCCCAGAGCAGCAGAGGAGGGAGCGACTTATTTGGGGGCTGGCACTATTTAAAGCTGCTGCAGGAATGTACTGACACCAGAGATGGGGGTGCTTATTGTCACTCTCAAAATGCTGTGGAGGATGCTAGCAGCCACTGTCTTGATCTAGCAAGATGCAGGGAAGTAGCTGAAGTTGTAGGTGAGCTCTGCCTGGGTGAAGTCTCTCTGGATGGGGCCTCTGCTTTTAAAGGCAGACAGGAAGCAGCCTGCGGTGGAGGCAACTGCCAGCCAGAGCCCACCAAGCGTGTCCCTGAGCCAGGGCAAAGCAGCATCACCTTGTGGACTCTTATTACGAGTTGAGCTCCTGTTCCTTTGGCTTTATGCAATTTCGTGTTCTACTTTAGCTAGAGCAAGAGAGGCTTTGGAAGTGCTCCCACCCAGTGCAGTTGTACTCCCCTCTGAGCCCTGCAAGGCTGAGAGCACACAGCTCCTGGTCCTGCTGCCTCTGCAAGGCCACACAAAGCCAAAGTCAGATTTGGTGCTTCGCATCTCAGAAAAGTTGTGTTTGACAACAGGACCCTTTTAGTTGAGAGGTCTTTGAGATCCGCTGCTACTTTTAACCCAGCACTGCCAGGTCACCGCTAAACCATGTCCCTCAGCACCACACCTACGTGGATTTTCAATCCCTCCAGGAATGGGGACTCCACCACTGCCCTGGGTAGCCTCTTCCAAGGTCTGACAACCCTCTTGGGGAAGGGATTTTTTCCCTGGTGTCCAACTTGAACCTTCCCTGGTACAACTTGGGGCCATTTTCCCTTGTCATATGATTTTTTTTCTTGGCAGGAGAGACCAATGCCCACCTCACTGGGATCTCCTCAGGAGTTGTAGGGAGCCAGATTTCCCTTCAGCCTCCTTTTTTCCAGGCTAAACAACAGGGATTTCTGATCCTCACAAGACTCAGGCTGCAGACTTCACCAGTTCTGATGCTCTTCTCTGGACACAATGCAGCACCTCAATGTCCTTGGAGTGAGGGCCCAAGACCGAGCCCCATTCTGGAGGTGCAGCACCACCAGTGCCTGGTACAGGGGAATGATCACCACCCCAGGGCTGCTGGCCACACTGTTCCTAGTACATGATCATTCTGACCCCAGAAAGCATCTCCAACCATGACAACCTGTCTCCTGTTCAGCACTGGTAAGATGACATGGGGAGTGCTGCATCTGATCCTGGGCACTCCAGCACCACAGGCAAATTGAAGTGAAACCAGCAGAGCAGGACCAGGAGAGCCAGGGGCTGGAGCACACAGGTGAGAGAAGGGTGGGTGAAGTGGATCTGCTTGCCTTGGAGAAACAGCTGAGGAGGTCTCTCATTACTGCCAAACATAAGGCAGCAGAGGAGACAGACTTGTGAGGTGCAATGACAAATGCTGGCTGGGAAAATGGAAATGCCAGCTCAGGGTTGGGGTTGAAGTGTTGTTGTTTTTTTTTGTTTTGTTTTGTTTTTTTGTTCATTTTTTTTTGTTTGTTTGTTTTTTTTTTGTTTTGTTTTTAAATGACTGTTTAAGCACTGGATTAGCGTCTCAGGGAGGTGGGAGTCTCCCACCCTTGAAAGTACTCCCAGCTTGACTTCAAAAGCTGATCTAGCTTTAAAGGCCACTGATCTTGGAGCAATGGTCAGAGTTGAGGCTCCCAGACCTCCCTTTCAACCTCATTTATTCTACAATATCAGTTTTTAGTGATGTAAGGCTGCCAAGCCTCTCACTCAAGAAATTGAAAGCACTTTCCCTTCAGCACACGCCGGTGAAGTACAGCTCCACTTCAGAGCTCTCTGCCCTGCACAAATAAAGACACATCACATTACAAGACACGCTGCCCATCCGTGCCAGTACTGCTGCTGAGAGCACTGGTGAGTCATGGCTCAGAGTGAGACCAAATAACAGCTCCTGTCCCTGAGAAAAACTTAAGACAGGCCTGAAAGTTTCTCTGAAGTGACCTCCAGATAGGCACTTCAGTGCCGAAGAGGGCTACAGGGATGCTGCTGTTGGCAATTTGGTTTTCAGCTGCAAGGTGGCCAAAGCAAAGATCTCAGACACTGGGTCCTATGGTGTTGGTCCTACAGGAAAGCAAGCTGAGGTGGGTAGCTTAAAGTGAGACTGAAATACAGCACTACATGTGCTTGCTCAAGCACCACAGCCAAGGCTCAGCTCCAGAAAGGTTCATGAGGTGAAGCATTGCTAGAACAGAGCAGAACCTCCTGCCAGTCTTCACGACAACTCTTCTGTCCCACTGAACACCTGCTGCTTGCTCTTGCTGGCTGTTCCCTGAACACTCTTAGTCGTGGAGATGCATGGAGCACCAAGATTCAAAGGGCCACTACAGACTCCCTGTTGGTCAGCTCACAACCTCAGTAACATGTTGCTGGAGGCATCAGCATGCACAGAAAGGGGAACTCAGAGACTCTTAGCACAGCACCACTGTTATATTTGTTAGCCTGGACCACCAGGAGCTGCCCTGAGTTGTTCAGAGGCTTCACATTTCATCTCTCATCACTTCTATGAACATCCCACCTCCAGCCTGGTAACAACAGGTGGGCCCACAGAGAAAGCAGCTATGTATGTGGCTAAAAGGTTATACCAAAGCCTTCCCAGACATTGCATCATTGTATTACTCCTGTCCCTCCAGATGTGCCTTAGGAGGGCTGACAGACAGAGCACTGCACGCACACCTTCCCAGACTGGCTTCTCTGCCTCAGAGGATGCAGTGGCATTTCTGGCAGCTCAAATCAGAAGCCTTCCTTGTAGAAATGCAGTTTCTAAACCAGTCAAAGACTAAACATTCTGATTGCTATTTTCCTGGCAGCAAATCAGAGGCTGACAAGACACAGTTCTCTAGGAGAGCAAGAGGAAGAACAGAGCCCATTTGCAAGGAACATGGCAAAGCTGCAGGCTGGCTTGTTACTTGTGAAGGGTTTTGTTTGCTTGGCTGGGCTTTTTTTT
>VWYK01126498.1:0-23396 GCA_013399775.1 Semnornis frantzii | reverse complement strand
AATCATCACCCTTGTCCTGTCACTGTGCTCCCAGATAAATAGTCCCTCTCTATCTTTCCTGTAGGTCTCCTTTCACTACTGGAAGGCCAAAATAAAGTCTCCCCAGAGCCTTCTTTTCTCCAGGCTGAACAACCCTAACTCTCTTACCCTGTCCTCACAGCAGAGGTTTTCCAGCCACTGGACCACATTTGTGGCCTCCTCTGGCCCTGTTTCAACATGCCCTTCTTGTGGTGAGGATTTCAGAGCTGGACCCAGCACTGCATGTGGGGTCTCATCAGGTTGGAAACGAGGAATCCCCTTTCCCTACCTGCTGCCCACAATTTCTGCTAATACTGATTTAATTTTCGTATGGGTCAGTCCCCTCATCTGTTTTGCTGCAATGCTAGGAGGTGTTTGTTCTCTCCATTGCCTCTTTCAAAGGGCACATGGCTTTTTACCAAATCGAACCAATGCCATAAGCACACCAAAATCAATCACATGTGGCTATGAAAACCTGCCATGCTTGTGCTGCAAATGGAGCCAGCCACCAACTGCTGTAGGGCAAACCCGATCCAGGCAAAAGATAGCTAGGGCAAAACCAGTGGGAGATGGGAGATGGCATCACATTTGGTGCAAAGCCAGCAAGCTAAAAACCACAACTTCAACCCCATTTGTATAGAATTATAGAACTGTTTCAGTTGGAAAAGACCTCTAATATCATCAAGTCCGACTGTCAACCTAACACCACCATGGCCATTAAACCATGTACTGCAGTGCCATGTCCACACATTTCTTGAACAGGGACACTGTCTTCACCTGGAAAGCCTGTTCTAATGCCTGACCACTCTTTCAGTAAAGGAATTTTCCTCATATCCAACCTAAACCTTCCTTGACACAAGTTCAGCCCATTTCCTCTCATCTATCACCTGATACTAGGGAGAAGAGACCAGTCCCCACCTCACTCCAACCTCCTTTCAGGGAGTTGTCGAAAGCAATGAGGTTTCACTCACACAGCCTCCTTTTCTCTAGACAAAATAACCCTGGTTTCTTCAGCTATTCCTCATAAAACTGGTTCTCTAGACCCTTCACCAGCTTCGTTGTTCCTTTTCAAGCATTCAGGAGTTAATCTCAGCCCACCATCACCACCACACTTGCCTGAGCCTCAGAATAATCTCCATAGCAAAAAAAGCAATTAGAGATTGCTGAACTTTTTGCCACAAGTGGTAAATTTCTCTTTCCTGGATTCATAGAATCACGGAATGGTAAGGTTGGAAGTGACCTCAAGGATCATCTAGTTCCAGCCCTCTGCCATAGGCAGGGACACCTCCCACGATACCCTTGTGGAATATCATGGAAATGTATGTTTTGAGATTATTAAACCATCATGGTATTTAAAATTACTTTGTTCCCTTCAAATTTTCCAAGATAGCTAAAAAAAAAGCCCTCAAGACTTTCAGTTCTTGTAGTTTTGTAGGCTTCTAAGATAGTTCCTACCCCTGAATGCTACCAATAAATGCATTCAACAGGAGAATGCCCTTTTTCTTTTCTCATTAAAACCTCACAAAGGGTTCAAAACCTCATTTAATGGCAGGGCACTTTGATTTAAATGGATGTGCTTTAAATTATGAATTGTAATCACAATTTGAAATACAGAAGAAAGTCTTCCTTTGAACAATTTGATTTTAATCATGTGTTTTTCATTTACCATTCATAGCTACAGCCTTTAAACTGGGCTGATTCTCCTCAGTTGCTCCTTGTGGAATTGGAGATTTACAGCCCACCCTTGCCTTTCTGCTGGGTTTCCTAACCAGGTGGGCACAGGATGAACACTCTGGTTTAAGCAGTTGGATAGCCTGCCACCACTCTATTTAGGGCCCTGATTTATGCATCTTCTAGCTTAAAACTATCACCCTTTCTCTTATCAGGACAGGCTCTACTTAAAAAGGTGTTCCCGTCTTTCTTGTCGGCCACTTCTAAGCACTGAAAGGTAGCAGTGAGGTCTTTCTGGAGCCTTCTCTTCTCCAGGCTGAGCAACCCCAACTCTCCCAGCCTTCCTTCATAGAAGAGGTGCTTCATCCCTCTGATGGGGAGTATTTCCATCTGGAGTACTGTGTGCAGTTCTGGAGCCCCCAGGACAGGAAGGACATTGAACTGTTGGAGAGGGTCCAGAGGAGGCCACTAAGATTATCAGAGGGCTGGAGCAGCTCTGCTATGAGGACAGGCTGAGAGAGTTGGGGATCTACAGCCTGGAGAAGAGAAGGCTTCGAGGAGACCTTAAAGTAGCCTTCCAGTACCTGAAGGGGGCCTGCAGGAAGGCTGGGGAGGGTTTATTGGCAAGGTCTTGCAATGACAGGACAAGGGGCAATGGGTTTGAACTGGCAGAGGGGAGATTTAGACTGGGTGTTAGGAGGAAGTTGTTTGCAGTGAGGGTGGTGAGACACTGACACAGGTTGCCCAGGGAGGTTGTGGCTGCTCCCTCCCTGGAGGTGTTCAAGGTCAGGTTGGATGAGGCCTTGAGTGACCTGTACTAGTGGGAGGTGTCCCTGCCTATGGCAGGGGGTTGGAACTGGATGATCCTTGAGGTCCCTTCCAACCTTACCATTCTATGATTCTATGGGGCTGGGACATGACCTAGGTGATGACGAATAACACTCATTTTGGGCTCATCATGGCAATCACTCTTTACCTGTAGAGGAAATGTCTGTTAAGCTGACATGCAAACCAGACTTTAAAATTCCTCTAAGATACATCAAGTCACCAAGGGCCTAGATACCTGCTGCATAAACTTTTCAACATACTCTAGACTGTAGTGCTAAGCAAGTCATTGAGCAAATCTCAAGCATCAATCTTTGCTGGAGTTAGAGACTGAAGTGAATTGTTTCACATCCCTTGAGGATTTTGAATAAACAGGAGTCATTCTCTTAAAACTCACTTTCAATGTTTAAAACAGGAGAGGAAGCAATTTAATTTTTTCGCTGCCAGTTTCCAGTTGTTTTCACGTAGTTTAGAAATAACTATTGATGAAGCAGCTGAATTAGAGAAACATGAAATTATAGGGGTTGGGGACCTCTGGAGATCATCTGGTCTTACTCACCTGCTAAAGCAAAGTCACCCAGAGCAGGCTGCACAGGATCACATCCAGGTGGATTTAGAATCTCTCCAGAGGAGAATCCACAGCCTCTCTGTACAACCCGTTCCAGTGCTCCATCACCCTCAAAGTAAAGAAGTTTCTCCTTAAGTTCAAGTGAAACCTCCTGTATTATAATTTTTGCCTGTTGTTCCCTGTCCTATCACTGGTCACCAGTGAGAAGAGCCCAGCCTCATTCTTGTGACCTTTAGATGTTTTAAGCATTCCCTCTCGGTCTTGTCTTCTCTGGACCAAACAGCCCCAGGTCTCTCAGCTTTTCTTTGTAAGAGAGATGCTCCAAACCTCTAATATCCTTGTGGCTCCCTGTTGGACTCTCCAGCAGTTCCCTGTCTTCCTTGAACTGGACCTAGTACTCCAGATGCAGCCTCACCAGGGCAGAGTAGAGAGAAAGGAGGACCTTCCTCAGCCTGCTGGCCACAGGCTTTTCAGTGTACCTCAGGAGACCATCAGCCTTCTTGGCCATAAGGACACATTGCTGGCTTATGGTGAACTTCTTGTCCACCAGCACTCTCCAGGTCCTTCTCCACAGTCTCTTCTTGAGCTGTAGAGGGAATTTCAATAACCAGCTAAGGTTAGGTGTAATTGTTTAAAACTAAAAGAGGGAAATTCAGACTAGATACGAGAAAGAATTTTTTACAGTGAGGATGGTGAAACACAGGCACAGATTACCCTGAGAGATGGCAGAAGTCCCACCCCTGGAAATATTCAGTCAGGTTGGATGGAGCTCTGAGCAACCTGATCTAGTTAAAGATGTCACTGCTCACTATGAGGTAGGGGTAAACGAGATGACATTTAAAAGTCTCTTCCAATCTAAACCATTCCATGATTCTACAAGGTTTATACTTGTAACTTTTGACTGTCTAATTAAAGGGAGAATCTCACAGTGTCTGAGTACCCTGAATACCTCCTCAGTGTGGGCAGAGAGTAATTAAAGAAAAGCAAGGATTAATGAGGCTTCATTTAATTTGCTGCCCAGATTTTGTCTTGCATCCAAATCCAGTCACACTTAGTGCCAGAAAATCCAGGTTCCTAAAGTGCTACGGTTGAGTTTAGTCCTGCTGCAGTATCTTTGGCACTAGATGATAAAATTTGGTCTTTCACAAATTGAATCGGCAATAGTGTGGCCAGCAGGACTAGAGAGTGGTTGTCCCTCTGTACTCAGCACTGGTGAGGCCACACTTTGAATACTGGCTTGAGTTTTGGGCTCCTCACCCCACAAAGGACATTGAGGTAATGGAGTGTGTCCGGGGCCTAGAATAGTCTAGAACCAAGTCTTCTGAGGAGCAGCTAACAGAATGGGAGTTATTTAGCCTGGAGAAAGGGAAGCTCAGAGATCTCACTCTCTACAGCTGAAATGCTAGTGAAAAACCAGTTGTTCTTTTGGCAGAGTGACACAACAAGAAGAAGGGCAAATTTGTGAGAGGAAGGTGGTGAAAAGTGGGCATGTAAAGCTGGGTTGGCAGAAGAGAGGTAGGGGACTTCATGGTTGATGTGTACTTCTTACAGTCCTTTACAAATGTCCTTTCCAAGGGGTTAGGGAGAGAAATGCAGAAGTCCAAACTGATGGGTTGTTGATGAAGGAGAGAGATGAGTTTCTGCTTAAAAATAATTCATCATTTTGTGCTCCTATTATGAAGTTTGGCTACAGGTAGTTGACAGTTGCATAGAGTATAATTTTAGGGAGTTTAAAGCATTTTGGTGGCACAGCCAGAGCCTGAAGAAGCAGAGCTTTCCTTCGCACAATTAGAAGCAGAGATTGTGGTGGTTTATTAGCATCTCTGATGGAAGCGAAATGACTCAGCCCCGCCAGCATCTCTCTCTCCTGTGTGACCTCCTGCACACGCTCCCTGGCCAGTGCAGAAGCTCCTGTCATTGCTGGACATAGCATGAACAATTGGAGAGGCATCAGGATGGGTACAGAGCCCCAGCATGATGCTTACAGAAGAGAAATCAGAAGAGAGAACCATGGAGAGCTGGTGTATTTTGAACAGGACCAAAAGCCAGGCTCTGGAATGGTAGTTGCCGATGTCCTGGTCTATATTTCAGCCATACTCTCACACAGAAAAATCCCACTAATGATCCTGAGAAAAAAACACTGATAGCCCTCTGGGAAAAAAAAAAAATAAAAATAAAAATCAGGAAACCACCCAAAGCAGCAGTTGTGTGTCCCTTGAGGGTTTGCTAAGAAATGTCTAGGGAACAGCCATGGCAAAGGAATGTTGACAATTTTGGGGCCGTCGGCAGGCTCAGGGCTTGTTTTCTGAGAGCTGCCCTGAGCAGACTGAAGGAGCATTTTGCCCAAACAATTATTTCTGAACTATCTGGCTGAACTGGATCTAAGGGTAACAGGAGGGTCTCTTTGCACAGCCGACGGTGCTTTGCTGAACATGGATGTGAAGCCTATGTGGGGATTTCTCAGTTGTCTGTTCTGCCTTGCTCTCATCCAGGAATGCTGGTTTTCTTGTGTGTTGTAAGACAAGGTAGTTTTTGTAGCAAAGCCAGACTTTGATCACTTGCATATATGACAGGCCTGAGTGGTCAGGCATTGGAAACAGGTTGCCCAGGGAAATGGTGGAGTTATCATCTCTGGAGCTGTTCAAGAAATGTGTGAACATGGCACTTTGGGACATGGTTTAATGGTCATGGTGGTCTTAGGTTGAGGGTGGGACTTGATGATCTTAGAGGTCTCTTCCAACTGAAACAATTCTGTGATTCTGTGTAGCTGCAGCCTTCACCAGTAGAGCACATCTCCAACATAGGGCTGTATTTGGTCTCCCTTGTACTCTCCATATCTACTCTCCAGCTCTGTGATTATAACTAGAAACAACAAATTCCTCTTCAGTACCCTCTTCATCACTCTCCTTTGCTGATGGCTTTCTGCAGGTCCTATTATGGACCTAACCTGCATCCCTACCCTCTCCTTCCACCTCTAACCTCACTATGACTCCAACTCAGTTTTCTAAAGGAAATGTCCAAGCTGCGTGTCAGAGTTTCACTGGTGAACCAAAAGCAGGATCCGGTCTCCACCATCATGGGAGCAGAGTAATTTGGTTACTTTCATTATGTCCAGCTCCAAGTACCCTTTCTGCAACCAGAGCTGCTGGTCACCTTCTTTCATCCTATCCAAGGTGGGAGCTCAGTATGGGGTTCGGAGAGCTGCCGGTTTCTCTTAGAAGAAAGAGGAGGATGATTAATGGCAGGGAGGGGATGCAGCTCCTACTTCCTTCCTGTTTCCTCTGCTCCCTTCCCTTGCCCTGCTATGGCCTGCCTGCAGCCCAACCACCAGACACTATTGTGGAGAGAAAGGTTTGGGTGGCAGGAAGGCCTGAGGTCCAAAGGTGGCATGAACAAGTGCCTCTTCCACCCAGACCACTTTAGGTTTAAGTTCTATGATCTTTCCTTTCCACTAGATATCGTTTAGGATTTTCCTCCCTAACCAGTGAGTCTCTTCATGCTCAAACTTTCTACCTGGACCTACTTGTCCAGGAAGTTTCTGAGGAGATGAACATGACCACTCTTGCATACTATATACGTATTTTAGAACATATTTGTTGATGGAATTTCTCAGCACTCAACCCTGCCATTAAAACCTACCACAGCCTGCATCCCCGACCCGGTGACATCCCACAACTTCCCATGCTCTTCTGCTCAGCTGTAACCACGCAGGAATCTCACTCCTTGCTGGGCTGCTGGGTGGACAACATTATTCCCCTATTGAGTCATAACAATGAGGTCACTGGGCTGGAAGGACAATGTCATTCAGCAGCCAAGAACCCAGCTGGCTGATCCCGGTTGTGTCTCATCTCCTATGACAAAACCACAGTTAATTGACTAATTAAAGCTGTTGCAGGCTCCATCTTGGAAGGCGTGGCCAATGTGTGCGTTGTTCTTCATCAGCATTAAGTCAGACAACTAACAAGTGTGACCCTTCTAATAAGTGAGACCCCTTATAGTAGCCTTCCAGTATCTGAAGGGGGCCTACAGGAAGGCTGGGGAGGGACTATTGACAAGGTCTTGTAATGACAGGAGAAGGGGCAATGGGTTTAAACTGGCAGAGGGGAGATTTAGACTGGATGTTAGGAGGAAGCTCTTTGCAGTGAGGATGGCGAGACACTGGCACAGGTTGCCCAGGGAGGTTGCGGCTACCCCCTCCCTGGAGGTGTTCAAGGCCAGGGTGGACGAGGCCTTGAGTGACTTGTTCTAGTGGGAAGTGTCCCTGCCTATGGCAGGGGGTTGGAACTAGATGATCTTTGAGATCTCTTCCAACCTTACCTTTGTATGATTCTATGATTCTTCATTCTCCACCTTTCTTCTTGCTGTGTAGCCCTGAATTCCTGGTTTTATTAGTGAGAAAGCCTCCTCAGAGATGTGCTATAACAGAATTCAGCTCTGAGCTGTTTGAAGGAGGAACCAAGGATGTCAGGAGAACCCATCCAAAGCTCACCCTGCTCTAACAGGATCCAGCCCAAAACAGTCTGGGATGCAATTGCCACCTTTTGTCGGACATTCTATATTTTGGGTTCCCAGCTCCCGCAGGAGTTTGATATTGCAGCTAAACTTACAGCACTGAGGTGTCCAAACTGTGTGTCCACAGTAAATCTCTGCTTCCCTCAGCTGAGTGCTCCTGCAGTGTCAGGACCTTCACCGCTCTCTGAATGAAGATGTTTTGAGCTCTGAGTCCAGTGGGCACTTCTGCTCTCAACATTTCTTGCTCTTATTTTCACTCTAAATAAGATCATCCTGTACATGGTGTGTAAATGTGCCCTGAGGGACATCCCAGGCTAACCGCTGGTTAGTGCTTCCTTGGTTGCCATTTCCATCAAACCCTTGATTTTTTTTTTTTTTTTCCCCTGCCCACAATGTGATTGTCTTAGATCAGATTTATCTTCTCTTTGCTGCCCAGGCCCAGCTGAGCAGGAACGCTGGGTGTATGTTTACCGCGGCTGGTGTCCCGGCCCTAAAGCACAGCAGCCGCTTCTTTTGAAGAACATACAAAGCAAGGAAGAGGAGCAATTGTTTGCGAGGAAGTTGAACCATAATGTAATAGACTCCCATGGGGATTAGTAATTATTTGTATTGCTCTGGCGTCTAACCAAAGTTGGGGCCTTGGTTAGAAAGGTGCTGGACCGGCCCATAAATGAAGACAGTTCCTCCAACTGAAGTCTTATCAACTCTTGCACGCAGAGGTGGGGGAAACTGAGGCAGAGAGAGGTTGGGAAACCTAACCAGGGTTGTTTCAGAAAGTTGTGGCTGAGCAAGGAGATGAGCCAGTGCACAGCGTTTACAAGAGCATCCTTCTTGTCTGCAGGGTTCCTCCTCTCTCCTACTAAGGGAGACTGCATCATGGCCTTTCAGTATTTATGGGGAGTCCATAAGAAAGATGAGGCCAATCTTTTTATCAGGGCCTGTTCTGACAGGACAGGGGGTAATGGTCTGAAACTAAAAGAGGAGAGATTTAGATTAGATATAGGAAAGAAACCCTTTACACTGAGGGTGGTGGAATACTGGCACAGGTTGACCAGTGAGGTGATTAGATGCCCCACCCCTAGAAGCATTCATGGAGAGATAGGATATGACTCTGATCAACCTGATGCCGTTGAAGATGTCCCTGCTCACTGCACAGGGTTTGACTCAGTGACCTTCAAAGGTCTCTTCCAACTCAAAATGTTCTATGATGCTGTAATTCTATGACACCTGCGCTGCTCACAGGTATGTCCAAGAGCCACAGGGTAATGAATGCTTTGTGCTTGAGAATCACATGCTACAGCAGCACTTGAAAGGGTCATCTCTCATTGTCTGCCCCTTTCATCAGGGATTCCTGTGACCATGCATGTTATATTAAGGGGAAGAAGAGCAGGAGCTGTTGAAGAGAACTGAAGGGTGGGTGCCAAGAAGGCCAACAGCATCCTGGCTTGTATCAGAAATAATGTGGCCAGCAGGAGTAGAGCAGGGAATTGTTCCCCTGTACTCAGCACTGGTGAGGCTGCACCTCAAATACCGGATTCGGTTTTGGGCCCTTCACTGCAAAACAGATATTGAGGTGCTGGAAGGTGTCCAGAGAAGGGCAACAAAACTGGTGAAGGGTCTAGAGAATAATTCTTATGAGGAGAAGCTGAAGGAACTGGGACAGTTTAGTCTGGAGAAGAAGAGGCTGAGGACAGACCTTCTTTCTCTCTACAACTCTCCGAAAGGCAGTCATAATGAAGTGGGGGTTGGTCTCTTCTTCCTAGTATCAGGTGATAGAGCAAAAGGAAATAGCTTCAATTTGTGGCAGGGGAGCTTTAAATTGGCTGTTAGGAAAAAATCATTCACTGAGAGAGTGGTTCAGCATTGAAATAAGTTGCCCAGGAAGGGGGCGGAGTCACTATCCCTGGAGGTTTTCAAGACATGTGTAGACATGGTACTTTGGGACATGGTTTAATGTCCTTTTTGATGTTAGGTTGACACCTGGACTCGATATTAGGGACCTTTTCCAGCCACAGCAATTCTATGATTCTACGATGCTATGATTCTAAGAACAGAAGTTCTTCAAAAGGAAACTGAGTCTTGGCACTCTTGTAAAACAAAGCAACAACAGAAAGACCCAAAATGGATGTTCTTTTTCTGAAAAACCAACTGCTTCAGGAGAGTTAAATAATGAGGCAATTATGAATTTGCCAACAATAGAAGTTGATCAGATTACGCAGCCTTTAAAGCCAGATCGTCACTGGAGCCATTTGGTGGGAAAGAAACTCTGTGCCAGACAGTCTTTAAATAGTTTTGAATAGGAGGGAGGGTTAGCTGTGTCCTTCCCTTCCTAGGCTCTCCCCACCTAAAGAATAGCACCGAGCCTCCTGCCAAGTGCAGTGTGTCCAGTCGGTGCCCCAAGGCTCAACTCGCGTGCACAGCCATGTAATGTGTAGGTGCATACGTATGGCTGTGCGTACAGAGAGCTGCAAGTTATCCAGGAAGACTCCACCCTGAGGGGGGTCTGGGTGGGCAGTAAAAAAAAAGAAAAAAAGGTGGGACCTGAAATAGCACTGTCACACAAAGGATCCCAAGGAAACATGGAGCCCTCCTCACAGATTCAACAGGAAATCTCTGGGCTGCCGGCTCAGTAACCTCGGCTAGCCGAGGTCAAGGGGGACCTATCGTGTTGGAGGGATGGATCCTGCCATCCAGCTTGGCTCTTCTGCAAAGATGTGAGATGAGGGGTGTGTGGTGATAGCTTTTATATCACTGAAGGTTTGCAAGTGTCACAGCTGTGCCAGCTAAGGAACCTGGCCCCAGCATAACCTGAAAGAGCAGCAAAGCAAATGGCACTGGGGAGAGAGTATTTAACTAGGAATCATCCAAAATGTTATATAGAAAGTCTGGAATGCTTGAGAAGGTGGTAGGAGGTGGTGAAGAACCCCATCCCTGGAGACATTCAAGGCCAGGCTTGATGGGGCTCTGAGCAACTTGATACAGTTAGGGATGTCCCTGCTTACTGCAGGGATGTTGGACTAGATGACCTTTAAAGGTACCTTCCAACCCAGTGCATTCTGTGATACCATGAAGGTCACCAGTGACTCTTGGAGGTGACTCCTACATCACTCATCATCACTTGTGTCTTTAGTCACTTAACATCACATCACCTTTGAGCCTTGATGGACCAAAGATCATAAAGTCATAGAGTATCTCAAGTTGAAAGGGACCCATATGAGTTAGAAAGTCCAAGACACGTTCAGGTCCTCATCTTTGGGCCCAGCATGTCATGCTGGTGGGCAAAGCATAGATGGGCTGGGAGTGGCAATGTGGCTTACAAGCCAAAAAAGGTTAAAAATCAGGTTGATG
Source organism: Semnornis frantzii (assembly GCA_013399775.1). Taxonomy (NCBI): domain Eukaryota; kingdom Metazoa; phylum Chordata; class Aves; order Piciformes; family Ramphastidae; genus Semnornis; species Semnornis frantzii. The sequence continues at coordinate 12,454 of VWYK01126498.1, read as the reverse complement.
GCTGGAGGGGTGTAAATTTGGGCTGACTGGTGACTCATTAAGGGACAGGGTGCACAAAGGAGGGCGAGGCTCTAGGTCTTATCGCCTCCTCTCCATCGCTTTTCCACTGGCCCTTTCTGCCCTCTGGGTGAGCAACCATCCTCCAAGTCCTGCCTCAAGCATGGCCCCATGGGGCGCTGGCAACCTCCCACCAAAATGCTGTTGCAAGAGGGCAATTCCTGCTGTAAATCTTCAGGGGAGGAAAGGGAGGTGCAAGAAGCAGAGGACAACGCTTTGCAACGCCAGGGCAGTGATGTGTGCCAGCACAAACTGACCTTCCAGTCACCCACCTCCATTTTTGTTTTCCCCTTGCACCAGAACTGTATATGACCAGGCTAAGGTCTCTTTGTTCCTCTAGCTTTGGGCTGTCTCCTCTCATTTTCTGCCCTTTAGGGCTACTACTTGAACCTTCTCCGTGCTGGTCCTCCAGCAAGCTTCAGCCTCAGGCCGAGTTGGCATCCTTGATGGCACAAGTTTGGGAATTGGATCCCTGATGCTAATGCCCCTCTGTGGTTTGGCTTTGTTGGGCTGTGAAGTCCCAGAGAAGACAATAGCCCCCATTGGGGCTTGAAGTTGGCTTTTTCCCTTTAGCAAGAGCCCTCACTACAAGCAGGGGCATATTTGTCCCAAACAGCAATTGACAGAAGAAGAGGAAAAGCCCCAGATTACACCAGGGGTAGTTTTGGTTGGATATTAGAAAAAATTCTGAACAGAAAAGGTTGTCAAGCCCTGGAATGGGCTGCCTGGGGAAGTGGTGGAGTCACTGTTCCTGGAGGCACAAATAGATACGGCACTTAGGGACACGGTTTAGTGGTGGACCTGGCAGTTCTGGTCTCTTCCAAACAAAATGATTCAATGATACTGTGATTTCCTCTGCTCCCCAGCTTCATTGCAGGAGTCAGTGTGCTAGTCAGAAAAAAAGAGGAGAATTTTTGGCTGCAAAACCTACCCACAGGAGAGTTGCATGTTTGTCCCTTTGTGAGACTCTTGCAGTGCTCATCTCTCACAGACACATTGCCATGGCACCTAACTTGACTAACATTAGCTGTGACAACTCTTTCTCAGGGCTGGCAGGATGAGTAGCTCAGGGCCAACTCTTTCTCCACACTGCTCAATGTGAACCCAAATATGAACTGGGCCAGCTGCAGAGCACGGTGAGGAGATAGATTTGGTCTCCCTTTGCCACCCATAGCATCATAGAATCACAGTATGCTTTGGGTTGAAGGCACCTTTAAAGGTCATCTAGTCCAACCACCCTGCAGTAAGCAGGGACTTCTCTCAAAAGAGCAGTATGCTCAGAGAAAGAGGCTGCTTCTCACTGTAGATAAGCAAGCTCACCTTGCTCCTCTGCCCACTTACCTATCCTGTCCTGTAATCATAGACTCATGGAATGGCTTGAGTTGGAAGGGACCTTAAAGATCATTCTGTTCCAATCCCCCTGCTATAGGCCAGGGCACCTCACACTAGACCAGGATGCACTTCCAGCCCCATCCAACCTGGTCATAAACACTTCCAGGGATGAGGCATCCACAACTTCTCTGGGCAACCCATTCCAGCACCTTCACCATCCTCATAGTAAAGAACTTCTTCCTAATGTCTGATCTCTACTCTGTTTTGATTTAAAACCATTGCCCTATCACCACGCACCACTATAAATAGTTCCTTTCCAGCTTTCCTGTAGGTCCCCTTCAGGTACTGAAAGGCTGCCATAAGGTCTTCCCCAGGCCTCCTCCAGGGTGAACACACTCAACTTCCCCAGCCTGTCTTCACAGGAGAGGTTCTCCAGCCCTCTGATCGTCTTTTTGGTCTCCTCTAGACTCTCTTGAACAGATGCATGACAACGAGAAAAGCAGGACAATGAGAAGACAGTAGACAGTCAACAGACCTCACAGCCTGCTGCATCATGCAGCCACTCTGCAGTCCTTTGACATAGTCTGTCCACTGTCTTCTCATTGTCCTGCCTTTCTCTGTGATAAAAACAGCAAATAGCAAGAGCTTCTGATGTATCAGCATATCTGCCATCAAACAGAGCCTTCCACATCCAGAATTCAGGAAACACAGGGAGGCAAATGTGCCCCATCCCCAATGTTTGTTCAGTGTCAGTGCCCAATGTGATGTTTAGGGCCTTGTGTATGTGGGTACCATCACCAGATTTCTCCTGAATTAACTTTCTGAAACTGCCTCAGCTCCCCTTTGTTGGAGTTGAGGAGACTTTAATTTGATTTAACCTACTTCATTTGGGCTAAATTAAATGAGCACTGATTTAAAGCCGAACAAGAGTGGCCACCTGGTGGGTTGTGTGCACTTGGACAAATCCACTCTGAAATCATACCTTCTTTTAATTTTAGATTAATTTTCTTGAGTACCTCTGTGTAGACAAGCCATCAAGCTGAATAAAAATCATTCCTGCCTTGGAGCCTCATGTTCTCACTCCTCAAGTCATCTGGAGTAATCCTCCAGAAAAAGCCAGTAAGGAATGATTCATCTTTCTGGGATGAAAAGGATGAGGAGGAACTTCTGCTCTGTCTTGATGAATAAATTTGTCCCCTTTGATCACCTCCATGCACCAAGTGGCAGCTGTGGGCAGGAGGAAGGAGGTCAGGTGTCCAGGAGGGGCTGGTGCTGTGATGTGGCAGTTCATCCCTCTAGAGCAAAGTGATAGCTTTGAACGAGCAACTCTTCGTGCTGGCTTTTCTGAAGGTCTCCTTGTCACCACCTTGCCAGCTTCAGAGCTCCTTAGTGCTGAAATCGATTAATGGGGCAGTGTTGAACCCTCACTGGACAGAGACAGTGAAGTTGGGTGGTCTCCTGATGGGGTCAAGGTGGCATTGCCAATCTGGTAGTCTCTAGGTCCTTCCCGTGGACATGAGATTTCTCTCTAAGTTTAGGCGAATCAAAGCTTCAAACCCATTTACGTTTGGTTGGTTGGTTTGTTCATTTTAAAGAGGTTCTTGGCACTCATGTTGACAGACAAAAGGCTGAGGGAGAATCTAAAGGACTTACAGCATGGAAGTTATACAAAACAACCCCAGGTGATTGGTGTGTAAAAAACTCATGGTCTTGTGGCATTTTTGTGATTTTCTTGTCTTTTTGAGTCATCATTTAGGGCTAGAGGTAGCTGGGCTTTGCCTTGCTGCACAGTGACTTCTCTGGCCCATTATTCAGTGTAAACCTTGAGTTCCTTTCAACATCCGGTCTTGACTTTTGCCAAAATAGAAGGACAGGTCTCAGTGCTAAATGTACCAACCATGATGTCCCTCAGCAGTGGGAGAGTGATGCTCACATGATATGGGAGTAGGCTGTACTGCCACCGATCTTGCTTTGAGTCAGCAAGGTCATCATGGCATAACTTCATCCTAAAGGCATGAAGGAGGCAGGAGAAGGGCAGGAGGATGGCTGCACTGTGCTTTGCAGGGTCTGGTCGGGCTGGGATGCGTGGCTTTTTTTGGCTTATGTTCCCTGCATTTTCCTTCCAGCAGCTCCACGACTGTTTCCTGCATGAGTGGGCTGCAAAATGTCCCCAGCTCATTTCACAGCCTGGGAAAGGTGCAGATTGGAGCCAGGTTCCTCACAAGAAGCATCAGCCCCTGATGGAAGAAGGATATTTCCAGGCTCAATGATGAACAATGCCTGGGGGTGATGTGGATAGAGGTGTGCGCATGTGTCTGTGTCTGTTTGCCTCCTTGACAACCTTGTGAAGAATTCTGGAGCCTTCGTTTTCCTCACTTGTCTTCCTGTCTCCTTTCAATTATTTTTGTCTTTTTCTCTTCACTTCATAGATATCTACAGACTTTCCATGGGAAGGCACAGGGAGACACGATCCTAAACAGCATATCCTAAATTTAGCTGTAAGAAAGATTGGACTGATGCTTCCAGTGAGGGCTCTAGAGCACCAGTCTTGTGAGGAGCAGCTGATGGGACTGGAGGTGTTTAGTCTGGAAAAAAAGGAGGCCCAAGGCAGACCTCACCCTGTGCAGCTACCTTAAAGGAGGTTGTAATGAAGTGGGTGTGGGTTCTTCTCCCAAGTAACAAGCCATAGAACAAGAGGAAATTACCTCAAGCTGCACCAGGGGAAGTTTAGGTTGGATGTTAAGAAAACTTTCTTCCCCAAAGTGTTGTCAAGCCCTGGAACAGGCTGCCCAGTGAAACGTTGGAGCTTCCCATCCTTGGAAGGATTTAAAAGATGCTTAGATTGGTGCCAAGGGTCTTGTCAGTGAAGGGTTAATAGCTGGACTCAATGATCTTAAAGGTCTTTTCCAACCAATACAATTCTATGATTCTTATCACTACTGGCATCCCTCACCTGTGGCTGGAGCTGGCAGTGGAATGAAGCAGCACCTAGGATGGACCAGTTGGTTCTCTTTGGGTGAAAGATGCTTCTGATCACAATCTTCTGGCAAGAAATAGTCTTTAAGGAGAAATTCAGAAGAGGCTGAGGTGTGGCATGGAAGACAATTCAGTGACAATGGGTTTGAGAAAATGAGTGTGAGGAGCGTCGAGCTACTTCTGCTCAAGTCCACCGTTTGGTCACTAAGTAGTTCAGTAAATTAGCCCATTTCTGCTGCCCCAAAAGTAATTTTCAGAGGGAGAAAGGGACTGAGAAGGAGGCATGGCAGGGCTGCAGGGGAAGAGGAGAGCATCTGAATGGAGATGCATGCCTCAGGATGATTATTTTTTAATATTTGTCATACTTCCAAATGCAACAGCAGACAAGCTGAGCTGGCTCAAACACTGCAGAAAGAGCTGATGTGGAATTTGTTAATGAAGCAGGTTTCTCCTCAGAAAATGCCAGTTCATCAGAACTTGGATTTTGGGGATGTGCATTTCGGTCCTGGCAGGAAAGACATCTCAGGCTCTGGATGGGTTTCTTGGTGGAAACCAAGGAGGTTTAAAGTCTGCTGTGTGAATGAAATAAAGAAAGGCAGATCTGACGGGCGGGGTGGAGCAGCTGAAGCTCACATGAAGTTTGGGTCAAGTCCTGCTCCCTAAGGTATGACCAGGCTGGCATTGTAGCCATGCAGGAGGAAGCCCTGCAGGTTCCTTTCCATATAGAAACAGAGCAAAACATCTCAGGGATTGAAGCACATCCTTATTCCCTGCCACGTCCACCCACTAAGAGCTTACTGGTTAACACCTTCAGGACAGAGACTGTGGGCTCCTTCCATTTGGCAGCAGAGAGTAGGACACTTGTCAGCATTATTGCCTTGATTTCACTGTCTCTTGCATAGAGGATCTAAAAAGCACTGATCTGAAGGGTCTCTTCAACAGAGCTTTTGCACAGCAGGATAATGGAGGTTCCCTGCTGAAAACCAGGTCCGTGGCTTTAAATCAGAGTCCAAACAGGCTAATTTGCTTCCTGAGTGATGGTATGGCACTGATCACATCTAGCCATCAGGTCCCATCTTTAATATTTTGCAGTGCAATTCTGTCTAGACTGTTCTGCAACAGTTTCTATTTTGTAAGGGTTTTGGTAAGGATGGACATCCCTGCACTGGTTAATTGGACTGATTGATTCAAGTCTGACAATGCTCTGGCAGCCACTGCTGGACCTTTCCCCATTTTCTCACCCTGGAAGCCAAGTTGGTCTTTGGCCTGGGTGAAACCATTTCATAATGTTGGTGATGAGGCTGGTGTTGGCTGATGCCAGCTTGGAAGTGCATCTCAGAACCAAAGAATCATAGGATGTTTTGGGTTGGAAAGCACCTTTAAGTGTCATCTAGTTCAACTCCCCTGCAGGCAGTAGGGATACCTGCAACTTCATCGGGTTGCTCAGAGCCTCACCAAACTTGACCTTGCATGTTTCCAGTGATGGGACATCTACCACCTCTTTGGGCAGCCTGGGCCTGTGATTTGCCAGCCTCACAGTAAAAAAATTATTCCTAATAATTAGTCTGAATCTCTCCTCCTGTAGTTTAAAACCATGCCCCTCCTCGTCCTGTCATGACAGACATTTCCAAAAAACATTCTCCCCATCTTTCTTATAGGCCACTCAAAGTACTGAAAGGCTGCAAGAAGGTCTGCCTGGAGCCTTCTCCAGGTTGAATAATCTCGTTTCTCAGTATTTCCTCACAACAGAGGGGTTCCATCCCTCTGATCATATTTGTGGCCTCCTCTGGACCTGCTCCAACAGGCCCATGTCTTTCCTGTGCTGACACAGAAAATACCTCTTTGAAAGGGGGAAGGTACCAAGTGCTCATTAATAGCATCCTCATGCCACGTCCCTCACCGAAATCCCAGCATCCCAGAGGGATGATGGTGCTGTTTGGAACCCACCTTTCCCTTAGCAGATGGAAAGGACAAATTTTGCCTCTAGAGAGGCAAAATTTGAAAGCCCTTGAGGCAACCATTTGCTCTGGTAGCCCAGCTCAATTCCAGGATAAATAACAGCGTTCTGTGATATTCTGCCAATCTGATCGCTCTCACAGTTTTCAAAGGAGGTGACAGATTTCCTGTCCTCTGCAGCAACTGATCTCTGCTCCAGCTCAGACACAGCTGCATTGCAGGGAATGGATAAAACACTCTTTTTGCCCAGGAACCTCTTGTGATGCAAAGAAAAGACCAGGAGCCTCCTCACTTGCTTTGGCATACTCCGTGCCCCAGCAGAAGGCCACCCCTGGAGTTTCAGTCCCCACTTTCTCTGTGACAAAATCAACCTGTTCTCCTTATTTAATCAGGAAAGGCTGCAAAAAAAGGGGAGGAAAATAGGAACTTCCTCAGGCCTGGCTTACATCCCTTTCCCTTCCCTGGGTTGCTTGAGCTCCTTAGCTTTCTCATCCCGCCTTGGGAGGAGCAGGAGCCGGCTGGTGTAAGGCTCCAAGCTGGGTTCAGCCCGCCAGCGGTGGGGTGTGTCAGTCACCACTTCCTAAGTTATTCTTCTGGGTTTCCTTTTCTCACTATTAATAGATTTTCAGCCAATCTGAGCTGTTTCAACAAGGTGGACGTGGGGGGAGGAGGCATTACTGAAATAGGAAGCGGGAAGCTGTCGGGCAGGGAATTAATCAGAGGATCTCCACGGAGTGGTGGTGGCTTGGGGACAGGACATGTCCTTTCGCTTTGCATCTTGCACCCTCGTGCTTCTCTTTTTTGTGCTCCAAGCCGTGACCTTCCAAAGAAGCTATGCCCTCTGAGCATCTGCCCCAGCACGCGAAACGCCACGCATCTACTGACAATGAGATTACAACCAGAGCAGCACTTCATGGCGTGGCCAAGCTGTGGCCCTCACCTCAGAAGTACAGCCCTTGGCTGATGTTGTGAGGAGCTACGCTGACACAAACCAGCACATCTTTTCTTTTGGGTGGCTTTTCACATCCCAACAGCTCCTTACCACAGCACTTCCACCTCAGCCCCATCCAGCAGTGAGGACTGACACTGCAGTGAGGAGTGACACTTCCAACCTCATGAGTCTTGCTCACTGGGGGCTGAACAAGGCCATCTTGATCACAGAATCGTGGCATCAGAGAATCATAGAGTGGTTTGTGTTGAAAGGGACCTTTACAGGTCACTTACCCCAACTCTCTTGCATTTAGCAGGGACTTCTTCAGCTAGATCAGGTTGCTCAGGGCCCCAGACAACCTGATCTTGAATTTTTACAAAGATGGGACAGCTGCCACCTTTCTGGGCAACCTTGATAGCTAGCAATAAGCAAAAGTTCTCTCCCCTCCAGGGTTGTCCCCATTGTACCCACACCGTATCACAGTCACGGTCATGGGAAATGAAATCATGTTTTTGCAGTGGACTCATTTCCTCCAGGGTGTTTGGCCAGTGCACACAGATGCCTGTGTGGAGGGCTTGTGCTCTCCTCCTGTGGGTCTGCTCCGCACCAATACAAATGAGTAAGGGTCTGGGAGTTCCTGAGTGATGTGTGTGAGAGGAAAGGTGCAGACCAAAGCATTAAGCTGACTGCAACCGGTGCTGTCAGAATACACCAATAGGTGATAGATAACCTTATTTTCCTTAAAAATGTAAATTGGCAACAGTCCAAAAAGTGAAATCAAGTAAGGTCAAGTAAGTACCTGCTCCTGACCCTCCAATCCATCAAAATGCAGGCAGGAAGGTCAGGAGCAGGTAGGTTTTTTTCTGCCTTGTGGAAAACTCTGGCTAAAATTCAAGTGAACTTTTGGGGGGGGGTTTGGAAAGGATCTCCTCCTGCTAAGGGGAGCCATGGCTTAGAGGACCACTCCTCCATCCTTCTTCAATCTCATAGCATGCATTAAATCCTTTTATCTCTGGAGCTCACAGCATGAAAGGGTCATTTGTTTCCTGCAGTAGGATGGATGGTATCTTTTGTATGGAAATTTCATGCTAAAGGGGCATTGAACATAATCCTGTCTGGCTGATACTGCCACCAGTCTGTGGTTGCAGGGGTTTTTGCCTCCTTGGACCAAATCCTTTCAATTTCTTCTATTGAGGACAGTCATCAGGCAATACTGGCTACCAGCCCAGGCAAACAGGGGCTTGTTACCAGTTATTACCCCTGGGTCTGCTGCTAAGATCTGGCACGGGTGGCTAGTTAAGGAGGAAGAGAGAAAAAAAAAAACCAGTTCTCTGAGATTTGAAAGAGTTGCAGTGTGTGTGGAAGGAGGACAATGACTCCTAGGCTTGCGATGCTCTGTGCTCATGGTGCAGTGAGGCTGCACCTTGATTGCTGGCTTAAGTTTTTGGTCCCTCACTATAAGAAGGACATTGAGATGCTGGAGCAGGTCCAGAGAAGGGCAACAAAGCTGGTGAAGGGCATAGAGCACAAGTCTTGTGAAGAGCAGCTGAGAGAACTGGGATTGTTTAGCCTGAAGGAAAGAAGGCTGAGGAGAGACCTTCTGACTCTCTACAACTACCTGAAAGGAGGCTGTAGTGACATGGGAGTCTGTTCTCTTCTCCCAAGTAACAAGTGACAGCACAAGAGGAAACATCCTCAAGTTATGCCAGGGGAAGTTTGGGTTGGACATTAGGAACAATCTCTTCCCAAAAAGGGTTGTCAAGCCCTGGAACAGGCTGCTCAGGGAAGTGATGGAGTCTCCACCCCTGGAAGGATTAAAACTCCATGTAGATGTGGTGCTTAGGGCCACGGTTTAGTGGTGAACTTACCAGTGCTGGTTTAATGGTTGGACTTGACGATCTGAAAGGTCTTTTCCAAGCTAAATGATTCCATGATTCTCCCATTTTTTCTGCTTGTTCTGTATTTGTTTCTGCTTCGGCATTAAGCATTTGCTAGGCTCCTGAAAATGACAGCAATGACTCTGCATAAACCAAGCCTTCTGTATGCAGTGCACCTGTGAGACACCAGAAATGAAATTTGTTTTTCTTCAGTTTGAATAAAATTCATGTTTTCCCTGTGCTGCAGTGAGACAGACTCTGATTAAAACAACTAATATTGAGCCCAGAGCAATAAAATTGCAGAAAGGTGTACAGCCCATGACTGCAGCAGCATCTGGCTCCCTGTGCAACAGCAGTGAGAAGATAGTGTAATTTAGAATCATAGAACAGTTTGGGCTGTAAGAGACATTTAAAAGTCATCTAGCCCAAGCCCTCTGTGGTGAGCATGTACATCTTCAGCTAGATGAGATTGTTCAGAGTTCCATCAAAACTGACTTTGAATATTACCAGATATGGGGCTTCAGCCACCTTTCCAGGCAGCCTGTGCCAGTGTTTCACCACCCTCATCATACAGAATTTCTGCCTTGTCTGAATCTTCTTTGTTTGAATCTCCCCTCTTTTAGTTTAAAACCATCACCCCTTGTCTTGTCACAACAAGCCTTGATAAAAAAAATCTATCCCACAGCTTTCTACCTTGAGGTACTGAAAGGCAACAACGAGGTCTCCCTGGAGTCTTCTCTTCTCCAGGCTGACCAACCCAAACTCTCTCAGCCTCTCTTCACAGGAGAAGTGTTCCAGTTCCCTGATAATTTTTGTAGTCCTCAGTCGAATGGTGATTTGATACCACTGGACAAAGAAGGTAAATTTGCTGACAGATGGATGTTCAATAATCTGTGGGACAGGTGTTGGCATGGATAAGGGCACTGATGCTCTTTGGAAAGAGGATCTCACCCAGCCACAGTTGTGGCTGCTCTCACCTAGCATGTTGTGAGTCTGGCCTGAAGTGATGATGTATGTTGTCTTGAAAAGTGTCAGGCTTGCAGCCTGCCTCAGTTTCCTCTTCTGGTGGCCATCTCCATGGCTGCTGTTCACCACAGCCACTGAATTTTATGCCAGCAGCAATAATTCTTAAAAATATCCTGTGCTGAGACAAGTTGGCTGTACAAAAAGGGAGAAAACAAAAATATCATAGTAGCCCAGCTGAGCTGGGATGGAAGTTAGGAAATAAACATCACTTTCAGATCAAGTCTGGGACAGGTGCAGAGGGCTTCCTAGTGCTCTGAGCCCAGTACAGCAGGGAGGGTTTGTAGGGAGGGAATGTGGAGAATGTTGGCACATAAATAATCTGAATTTTCACTTGCTAAAGAGTTGCAGGTCCTTATCATATTAAAGAAGAATTATTTCTACCTCTGTGGCACTTAACACCAACTCACATCCACCAGGTCTGTGTAGCAGGGTGAATGGTGTCCTGCCTTCCCACTCGGTCAGTACCTATTGTGTCCAGCCATCCATCTGTCCTCCTGCATGTGGCTCCTCATTTCCAAGCAGGAGTATTCTGGCTCCTCAAGCTGCTTTGAGCCCACTTAAGTTACTGGTCTTGCCTTAATGGGAAGAATCATTTGATCTTTTAACATCTCTTCACCTTAACAGGAGAGGAGGTAAGAGTAGGTGTGGAGGTATGGAAAGATAAAACACTGGTAAGCTTTGTGGGCATCAATTTGAGTCTTGGTTCTTGTAACAGTTGCTTTTTGGAGCTGTGTCATCCTATGCCTCTTGAAAGAGGCCCTACTCCAGCCAGGACAAGCCTGCAGGATCACACTAACTTTCTCCATCAGCAGAGCAACTCCTTGCTGTGGGCTTTCCCCCCCATTTTTTTCTAAAAATAGTAAAAACGTATCTGCAGCTCTCTGGGATGGGGTGGAGAAGCTCTAGGGCTGGGATATCACTTTCTTATCTTGTAGACTCCTCGCTGGCCCCTGCCAAATCATGGATCTGTCCCTTTCTTTTCTGACCAAGTTGAATCGAATTGTCTTTTCTACCTCTCCTTTGGTGCCTTTTTGCTTCCTGACTCTCAGGGATGGAGCCAGAGCACAAAAAAGAAGTGAGAGCAGTGGCAGACTTCCTCCACCTTCTTAGAATCATAGAATGGTAAGGTTGGAAGGGATCTCAAGTTTCATCTAGTTCCAACGCCCTGCCATAGGCAGGGACACCTCCCACTAGTACAGCTCACTCAAGGCCTCGTCCAACCTGGCCTTGAACACCTCCAGGGAGAGAGTAGCCACAACCTCCCTGGGCAACCTGTGCCAGTGTCTCACCCCCCTCACTGCAAACAACTTCCTCCTAACATCCAGTCTAAATATCCCCTCTGCCCGTTTAAACCCATTGCCCCTTGTCCTGTCATTGCAAGACCTTGTAAATAGTCCCTCTTCAGCCTTCCTGTAGCCCCCTTCTGGACGGGGATACANCTCTGCCAGTTTAAACCCATTGCCCCTTGTCCTGTCATTGCAATACCTTGTCAATAGTCCCTCCCCAGCCTTCCTGTAGCCCCCTTCAGATACTGGAAGGCTACCATAAGGTCTCCTCGAAGCCTTCTCTTCTCCAGGTTGAAGAGCCCCAACTCTCTCAGCCTGTCCTCATAGGAGAGCTGCTCCAGCCTTCTGAGTACCTTCATGGCCTCCTCTGGACCCTCTCCAACAGTTCAATGTCCTTCCTGTGCTGGGGGCTCCAGAACTGTACACAGTTCCAGCCCTCCAACCCTTTCTATTTTATATCTCTTTTGTACTGTTTCCTTTAGAATATTTTGTTTGCTTGTTTGTTTGTTTTTAAGCCTCTCTTGTCAGATCTCCTGTCTATTTCTAAAGCCCAATTTGTGGTTAACTGGATGCCTGGTTTCTAGTTTGGTGCAACCACCATTGAGGATTCAAGCTAGGAAAGATAATAACACAACGAAGGAGGTGGCTAGAGGAAAACAACCCCCCCTGCCTCCGGCCTCTCTGCACCTAGATTTCACCTGCTAGGTCTTCATACCTGTATTTTGCTTCTTCACCTCTTTTCTTGCAGACATTGGTTGGTCTGTAGGAAATATGACATATTCACAAAAGCTCTTTTCCTTCAGATGTAGTGGAGATGCTTTCTCATAAGTCCAGGTTTTCCTAAAAGAGTTCATGTTGCTGTTTTCAGCTAAACACATCTTAGTGGTGTTTTCAGAAAAGGCTGCTATCAACTGGTGGAGAAACAGGAACAGGAACTGTGTTTCAGGAGATCTATGCAATTCTTCTTCTGACTCCGCATTCCCCCTGAAGTGGTGTAACAGGATTGGGTAATT
>VWYK01126497.1:64288-119668 GCA_013399775.1 Semnornis frantzii | reverse complement strand
GTCCCTTCCAACTCAAACCAATCCGAATCTTCAGCCTCCAAGTCCTCATATAGTTGCACAACATAAGCACATGGTAGCAAGCTATTGTACCAGTTCTGCTCTCCTCAAGTCATAAAAACCCCAGCACATATCATTTATTTCTTCCTCTTCAACCAATACTAAACTGTGACAGCAGATGAAAGACTTTTCTTACAAACATGCTTTAGTGTCCGGTTGCATCCTCATTTTCTGGTACATGCTCACAGTCCAGTTCTCTATGTTGCACATTCATTATAGTCAAAAGCCTTGGAAGGCAGCAAGACTAAACTAAGAAAGCTAGAATTTGATCAAGTAACCTGACAGCGTTTTCACGAAGGCCTCAGGCAGGATTTGGCTTAGAGAGCGGTTGAGGCCCCTGGAGACATTCAGAGCAGATGTGATGTGGTCCTGGGCAGCTGCATCTAGTTGGAGGTGTCCCTGCTCACTGCAGGAGGATTGGGCAAGATGACCTTTGAGGGTCCCTTCCATCCCAATGCAATCTGTGATTTCAGCAGTAAAAGGCCTGTTTTCAGAACTCCATGCTTTAGCTTCAGTGCCTTCCTTTTGTTCTTCAGCAGCAGGAAGAGAACACTAACATATGCAATTACACACACATGCACTAGGATGTCATTAGTGTTTATGAAATCAGAATGGTTTGGCTTGAAAGCACCTTAAAAATAATCTAGTTCCACCCCTGCTGTTATGGGCAGGGACACCTTCCACTAGACCAGCTTGTTCAAGGCCCCATCCAACCTGGCTGTTACAAATGATGCAAAATTAATAAATCAATAGTAATTAGGTGAAGATTGTTAATAACTATGAAAATTGGTTACTAACATTAAATCTTGTCTGAAAACTTATTTACAAGGTTTGAAATTCACGGTTTGGAAATTTATACACCTAGGGAACAGGTAAAACTGGAACACTGTAACTAGCAAACACAACCCTTATACTTGAAGAGAAGGTTCTTGCAGTCACTACACCGCTTGTGGTTCATTATCCCACTTAGCCACTAGATGGATGCAGGAAGCTCCTCTCTGCTTATGGCAAAAGGCAATTAGTGATTACAAGAGGCTTTAAGTATTTACTCACAAAATGTTATCAGACAATACCCAAAGCACATGGTGGGGTTGCTGTCAGTGGTCTCAAAGCCACTAGGGGCTTTGGAGTTTCCCAGGCTCTTTTCTCAGGCAGCTAGAGTCTGGCACAGGCTCTGACCTGGTTCCTCTTGACTCCTGATTTGGCAGAAGCTTTGCAGAGGGGCAGGCAGGATGCAATGCCATGTGCAGGGTTGGCACAATGTCACGCTGGCTGTGCAGACTGAGCACCTGCAGGTATTTAGAGCCTGTTCCTGGTTAACTTGAGGCAGTGGAGTTTCCAGGCAGTTCAGGATGCAGTGAGGCAGCAAAAGCACTGACAGCAGCAACAGCTGGCATGAATACAACAGCAGAGAGCACCTTGTGTTACCTACCCATCCCTTTTTATCAGTACAGGCTGACTGATGGGCCTTTGGATATAGATTAGCCAATCAGGATGGCACTTTGCCAAGTGACTTTCGTTCACCTGCCTTGTCCTGCTGGTCACACTTGTTTTGATGCAGCCCAGCACACAGTTCTCTTCTGGGCTGCCAGTGCACACTGCCAGCTCATGCTGAGTTTTTCATCAGCTGATACCCCCAAGACCTCCTCCAGATTGCTCTCAAGCCACTCCTCACTCAGCCTTTATTTGTGCTTGGGATTGATCTGATGCAGGTGCAGGATCTTGCACTTGGCCTTCTTGAACTTCATGAGGTTGCCATGGGCCCACCTCTCCAGTCTGTCCAGGTCTCTCTGGATGGCATCCCTTCTCTCCCGTGCGTCACCCAGGCTACACAACTTGGTGTCACCCACAAACCAGCTCAGGGTGTCCTTAATTTCACTGCCCAAATCACTGACAAAGATGTTAAACAACCTGGGACTATGCTAAGATAGAAATAGATGAAGTGCTGCTGTTGGTCAGTACAGACATTAGGAGAGAAGTGACAGCATGTTCAGAACAGATTAAGTAGAAAAATACATGCAGTTACTTGCACAGGTTAAAAAAAATATTGGAAGATTATAAATAGTTTAGGGCCAGGCATCTGAAAAGGATTAAAAACTCTGCTGGTGTTCTCTCCCTGCTGAGCAGTTTGGCTCAGCTGTTAATATATTCACTAACTGGAAAATGAAAAGCACTTTTCCTATAGACTTTGTATTGCCTTGATCCTAGATGTAGGAATGTGATGTTTCACATGGATCCTATGCATGGTGCAAACCATACCTGGTTTCTATGATTCATCACTCGTCTGAGAACAGTGATGAGACTGAGTTCTGCAGCACCAGACAGCTTTGTACAGCCAGCCAAAATATCAGTGCCTCCTGATACTCCTTTCTTCATCAAAGCATTCTGTGATTTAGGGGATTAGAATCACAGGACTGCTCAGCTGGAAAAAAACATCAAAACCAGCAAGTCCAACCTGAGACCACCATGGCCATTAAACGATGCCCCAAAGTGCCATGTCCACACATTCTTAAACACCTCCAGGGACAGTGACTCCACCACCTTCCCTAGGCAGCCTGTTCCAATGCCTGAACAATCTTGCAGCAGTGACATTGTTCCTCATATCTAATCTAAACCTCCCCTGGCACAATTTCAGGCCATTTCCTCCTGATAGTAAGGAGAAGAGACCAACCCCCACCTACCTCCAGCTTCCTTTCAGGGAGTTGTAGTGTGGCATCCCCTCAACCTCCTCTTCTCCACACTAAACAATCCCAGTTCCTGTAACTGCTCCTCAACAGACCTGTTCTCCAGATTCTTCACCATATTTGTTGCCCTTCTCTGGATGTGCTCCAGCACCTCAATGTCTTTCTTGTAGTGAGGGCCCCAAAAATGAGCCCAGTATTCAACGTGTGGCCTCACCAGTCCTGAGTACAAGGGCACAATCACTTTCCTGCTCATGCTGGCCACAGTATTGCTGTTGCAGATGAGAATGCTGCTGGCCTTGACCACCTGACTGCACTGCTGGCTCAGCCAACTGTCAACCAGCACCCCTAGGTCATTTTCTGGTGAGCAGCTTTCCAGCCACTCTGCCCCAAGTCTGTAGTGTTTCATGGGGTTGTTGTGATCTAAATGCAGGACTTGGCACTTGGCTTTGTTAAACCCTAAACCACAAGTTGTAACTGCATCCCTGTACTCTAAGTAGCCTTTGGTTGACCTTTCTTCTATGTGTATTTTGATCAGTATTAGTTCAATTAGTATCAAAGGAGCATTGATTACTCTGGTTTGCTATATCCAATCCAAACTCATTCATCTCACCTCAACTCTGGTCTTGCTTTCTGCCAGGTGGACAAAAAGAAGAGCTAATTCCACAATACCCTATAGGTGCTAGCACATGCATTGGATTGAAGTACCCTGCTGCATGCAATGCCATCTCTGAGCTAGGGCATGGTGTGTTCTGTTTTTGCAAAAAGTGGCAATATTCATTCTACCTCTGCAGGAGAAGGTTGGTTTTGAGGCCCTTTATGGAAAGGGTAGGGTGGGCCAAGTGTTAAACCCAAACTACTTGGGGTGTTCTGCGGCAGGTGAGAAGAGTACAGAGCAAGTTGCAAAGGTGAATTAGATTTCTAGAGTCCAGGGCTGCCTCTAGTTTCTTGCAGAAGAATACAGCAGAAGTGCTGGAAGAGCTCCCCAGCCTTCTGCTCACTCTGTGCTTAGTGATCCTTCATTAATCATGTATTTAGCCAGTTTGCTCCACCTACAGCCCAGGCTCACCTATGATTCTGATTTTGCTCAGTCCACTGCTTTTACTGCATGGAGAAGTTTCTTTTCTATGTGAGGAGTACTTTATGTGTGAGCACTAAGGCAGTCTGCATGTCTCTTACAATCCTTATTAATGAGTCCAATCTGTGGATATCGACCTTGAAACTTCAATTCTCCCCTGCTGTGCTGTGCGTCAACTTTTTTTGCCATTCCCTTGTTCCTTCAGCCCCTCCTCAACACGCCTATTCTCCAGACTCTTCACCAGCTTTGTTGCCCTTCTCTGAGCATGCTCCAGCACCTCAAAGTCTTTCTTGTAGTGAGGAGCCCAAAACTAAAGTCAGTATTCAAGGTGTGACCTCACCAGTGGCAAGTACAGGAGCATGATCACTTCCCTACTCCTGCCACAGTAATCCTGATGCAGGCCAGGATGCTGTTTGCCCTCTTGGCCACCTGAGCACACTGCTGGCTCATGTCCAAACAGATGTCAACCAGGTCCTATTCTGCTGGGCAGCTTTCCAGCCACTCTGCCCCAAGCCGGTAGTGTTCATGGGGTTGTTGTGACCCAAGTGCAGGAGCCAGCACTTGGCTTTGTTAAATCTCATACAACTGACCCCAGCCTGTCCAGATCCTTTTGTGAAGCCTTCCTACCCTCCAGCACATCAGCATTCCCACCCAACTTAGTGTCACCTGCAAACTTACTGAGGGAGCACTCCATTCCCTTATTCAAATCAATGCCAAGGATATTAAAGAGAACTGGCCCCAGTACTGAGCCCTGGGGAACATCACTTGTGACCACCTGCCAGCTGAATTTAACTCCATTCTCCACCACTCTTTGGGCCTAGTCATCCAGCCAGATTTTTACCCATGCAAGCCACGAGCAGCCACTTTTCTCCAGGAGGATGCTGTGACATCCTACAGTACACCCTTCTGCTTAGATTATTGCACTGTCCTAATCACCCTACTACCTGAGACAGAAACATGCTTTGCTTTGCTGTGGCTGGCTTAGATGTCCCTGAGGGTTGGTGGTCCTGTTGCAATCTGTCTTCAAGGAAAGTTCAGTAAGATGCAGCTGCTTTGTGATATGGTCGTAAAGCACTGATGTCTTTGGATTTTGCATGGAACAGACATTTTTGTCCTCTAGAAAAGACTAATTGTAAAATTTAAAGGTGAATTTAATTTTGTCATCTGGTTAAACAGATGTTCTTTTGAATGACAGTAACAGGCTTCTGCTGTGGATTGTTCCATATAGCAGAGTCAGATAAAAATACACACTGCTTTTTATTTTTTCATTGCAGGCAGGATAAAAACATGGAAGAAGAGCTCTAATGTGTCAGATTGTTGCTTTTGTACTCTGCTGTACTAGGAATTTTGTAAAATGTGAGGCAAGAAAAAATGCTACATTTTTGTAATCACTGAAATGGAAGAAAAATGATTTATTTTAGCAAAAAATTTGGGGTTATTTAATTCTTAAGTGTGGGAAGCTCTAATGACTGTAGAAAACACACTTGAGGAATTAGGACAGAAGAGTAAGGAACTCCTAAGGAGGCAGAGAATGTCGTGGTATGTAGCAGTACATAGCAATATTAGGAACAATTTCTTCCCAGAAAGGGAATTGGAACAGGCTGCCCAGGGAGGCGGTGGAGTCACCATCCCAGAAAGTATTCAGAAGATGCATGGATGTGGTGCTGAGGGCTGTGGTTTAGTGGCAGTGGCTCACCAGCAGTGCTGGGATTGTGAGCTCTAGGTGAGTGATCAGACTGGATGATCTCAAAGGTCTCCTGCTACCTCAATGGCTCTATGAATAGTCCACTCTCTCAGAGAGCACACAGTGGCCTTTTCTTTAAGTTGGGGGAGAGGGAGGAAGCAGCACAGACTCCTCACATTTTAAGTGAACAGCTTGCTTACTGCCACCACTCATTGACTTTGGGCAGGAGAGCACAGAGCTTTCTGATGTTTTGGTGGTTAGAACTGGAGGTATCAGTGTGTGTAAGAAAGGTACCTGCCTTTTTCATTAGTCTTAGAAAAATAATCACAATGTTAAAGGTCGGACGAGACCTCTACAGATCAAGTTCAATCCTCCTGCCAGAACAGGATCACCTAGGGCAGGCTGCACAGGAATGCATCCAGGCAGTTTTTTTAAAGCCTTCAGAGAAGAAAACTCCACAACCTCTCTTGGCAACCTATGCCAGAGCTCTGTCTCTCTCAGTATAAAGAAGTGTCTCCTCATATTGAGGTGGAACCTTCTGTGTTCAAGGTTATACCTGTTGTTCCTTGTCCTATTACTGGGCACTGCTGAAAAGAGACTTTCACCTTCTTCTTGACACTCACCTCTCAGAGATTTATAGACATTAATAAGATCCCACTCTTAGCCTCCTCTTCTCAAGACTAAACAGCCCCAAGTCTCTCAGTTTTCCTTCACAGGAGAGATTATTCAAGTCCCACAGTCATCTTTGTAGCTCCATTGGACTCTCTCCAGTAGATCCTTGTCTCTCTTGAACAAGGGAACGTCAAACTGGATACAGTATTCCAGGTGTGCTCTCACCACGGCAGAGTAAAGGAGGAGGAAGAATGTCCCTAGATCTGCTGGACACATTTCTCTTAATGCATCCCAGGGTACTTTTGGCCCTCTTGGCCACAGGGGCACACTGCTGTACCATGGATAACTTGCTGTCCACCAGGACTCCAAGGTCTTTCTCCAAGGAGGTGCAGTCTAGGAGGACTACTCCTAATGTGTACTGGTGTCAGGTGTTATTCCTTATCAGATCATAGAATCACCAGGGTTGGAGGGGACCTCTAAAGGTCATCTAGTCCAACTCCCCTGCAGTGAGAAGGACATCCTCAACTAGATCAGGTCACCCAGAGCCCTGTTGAGCCTCACCTTGAATATCTCCATGGATGGAGCCTCAACTACCTCCCTGGGCAACCTGTTCCAATGTCCCACTACCCTCATGGTAAAGAACTTGTTCCTTACATCCAATTCAAATCTATTCTTCTCTAGTTTGAAGCCATTGCCTCTTGTCCTGTCACTGCAGGCCTTTGTCAATAGTCTCTCTCCAGCCTTCTTGTAGGCCTTTTCAGGAAGGTGGCAATTAAGTCTCCCCAGAGCCTTCTCTTCTCCAGGCTGAACAACCCCTGCTCCATCAGGTCCATGCCCTTCCTGTATTGAGGACTGCAGATTTGGGTGCAGTGCTCCAGGTGAGCTCTCACCAGAGCACAGTGGCAGAATCATCCCTCTGGATCTGCTGGCCACACTTCTTTTGATGCAGCCAGGATGCCATTGGCCTTCTGGGCTGCATGCTTACTCACACTGTCTGCTCATGTCCAGCTTCTCATCCACCACCAGTACCCCTAAGTTGTTTTTCACAGGGCTGCTTCCTGTCACCTCATCCCTCAGCCTGTATTGTGAGGATTGTTCTGGCTCAGGTGCAGAACCCTGCATTTGGTCTTGGTGAACTTCATATGGTTCACCTGGGCCCACCTTTCCAGCCTGTCCAGGTCCCTCTGGACGCCATCCCAGACAGCACTACTCAGCTTGGTGTTATCTGCAAACTTGTTGATGGTGCACTCAATCCCACTGTCTGTAGCATCAATAAAAATATTAAACAGCACAGGTTCCAGCACAGACCCCTGAAGGACACCACTTGTGACTGCTCTCCATCTGGACTTCAAGCCATTGAGCAATACCCTCTGGATGTGGCCATCCAGCCAATTCTTTATCCACTGCCAGGAGTCTGCACTTGTCCTCATTGACCTTTTCATAGTAACAAAAATGCCACAACAGTGATTCATCCTTTGTAAATTCCTAGTAAGAGTAGTGACATTTGTGAACTGAGGAAATAAACTGTTGTTGCAACAGGTTACTTTGGCATCATACACATGCTTAATTCAAGGGTAGTGGGGTTATGTTTGCATTATATGCAGATCATAACAACAGATGTTCAGATGCTCAACAGATGCTCCAAGAGGAAAGTCTCAAGAGTGGAAAGCATTTGATATGGTGTTTAAAGAAGAACTCTGGGTGGAGAATAGACTATAGTGATTTGAGCGAGTATGAGGAAAGGAAAACATGGCATTATATGACTGAGAAAAAAAAATTGTATCTAGGGTGCATTCTGAATGCATGGAATTAGGTATCTAATTCTACTTTTGTCTTCACTTGCAAGCCTGATTGAAAGGGGGTGGTTGGCAGTGTCATCAGTGAAAAACATTCATTATGCAGGGAAATGGAGGTTGACTTTGCTGTCTGAAAGTTAAGACATGAGAATGTCTGAGATGAGATTCCAGAAAGACTGGGCAGAACATAGGAGAAGTGTACTAAAGAGATGCAGGAGTTAGTGTCACTGACATGGAGCTGGCACATGAATCCTGTCTTCATGTTGGGATTTGATTTACCAGACTCACAGTGCAGCAGGCATATAATCATCATAGAATGGTTTGGGTCAGAAGGGACATTAAAGATCATCTAGTTCCACTTGCCCTCACCAGGGGCAGGGACACCTTCCACTAGACCAGGTTGCTCAAAGCTCTGTCCAACCTGGCCTTAAACACTTCCAGGGAGGTGATCTGCTGGAGAGAGCAGCCCTGTGGAGAAGGACCTGGGAGTGCTGGTGGACAAGAAGCTATCCATGGGACAGCAATGTGCCCTTGTGGCCAAGAAGGACAATAGGATCCTGGGGTGCATTAAGATGAGTGTGCCCAGCAGGTCAAGGGAGGTTCTTCTCCCCCTCTGCTCTGCCCTGGAGAGACCTCACCTGAAATGCTGGGTTCGGTTTTGGGCTCCCCAGTTCAGGAGGGACAGGGATCTACTGAAAAGAGTCCAATGGAAGGCTACAAAGATGATTAAGGGGCTGGAGCACTGCCCAGTGTGAAGAGACTGAGGGACCTGGGCCTGTTTGATCTGTTGAGAAGACTTAGAGAAGATCTAATCAATGTTCATAAATATCTGAGGGCTGTGCCCTGTGATAGGACAAGGGGCAANATGTCTCACCACCCTCACTGGAAAGAAATTAGTCTAAAGCTCCCCTCTTCTAGCTTGAATCCATTCCTCCTCTATCACTACAAGCCATTGTAAAAAGTCCCTCAACAAGTTTCTTGTAACCCTTTTCCAGGTACTGGAAGGTCACTATGTTTGCCATGGCCTGTTCAGGTTATTTAAAATAAATCTTTCTGCTGTTTGCACTTCTGAATTATTGCCAATATCAGGTTAGATCCAATGAGCCAAATTAATCCCAAGTGTAACTCTGTGACAGTCAATGGATTTAGATCAGAGGTGAATGTGGGCCAAACACAGATGTATTTTTTGGCAGCAGGAAAAGAACACTGACAGAGGAAACAGTAAAGATTAGATGGATGGTCCCATAGCTGAGCTTGCCTCTCAAGAAGTGTTTTCCCTCTACGTCCACCCCTCTTTGCCAAGCAGATGTGTTCCTCTGCTTTCCCTGCAGCACACTCCAGAGTCCTGTGCCAGGGGAGCCATGCAAGGTACACACAGTGGTCCTCAGTGGGTTGGAGGTTATAGAGCTTTTTGAGCTGCTGCAGAGACCCACAGGCTCAAGAGACAGCACATAACAACAATTCCCAAGAAGATACGTCAGGAGTAGCTTTCAGGATATTCAAGAACTGCAAAATAAGCTCTTTGGGACAGGGAGAATCTTCTAGGGTTCATACATTATCTGCCACAAGGAGATGCTGGCATAAAATCATAGAATTGCTTTGGTTGGAAAAGACCTCTAAGATCATCCAGTTGTCAATCCAAGACACCATGGCCACTAAGCCATGTCCCAAAGTGTCACGTCCACATGTTTCTTGAACACCTCCAGGAATGATGATTCCACCACTTCCCTGAGCAGTCTGTTCCAATGCTTGACCACTCTGAGGAAAGAAATTTTTCCTGATATCCAGCCTAAACCTCCCTGGCACACTCAGGTAGCAAACATGAATTCCCTTTCCTCTGCAGAACTAGAGCCCTGTGTAGAAAACACCATGGAAAACTGGGTAAAAATTTGAGCATTGTGAATTCCAATTTGGCAAACTGGAGGACACACAGCAGCAGAAAAGCATCATTTTTGATTAGGCTGTGAAGTCTTGTGTTGCAATGTCAGTGCTGGTCCCTTGGTCCCAGTCCAACAGCTTCTCAAAGCAGAAATCTCATCTCAGCTGCACCCTTTAACATTTAAAGAAGTGCTTCCAGCAGGCTTGCTAGTGGTAGACAGAAGATACTGGAAATTACTTGGTGAAGGGGAAAATCTGCCCTGTAATGGAGAAACAGTGTAAATCAGATGCTCTTTCTTCCTAACTGTGAATGCAAGAACTCTTAAAGTTCAAGGTGCACAAATCAAAAGACCTCTAGATGAAAAGAGCACACAGAAAATTCCAAGTTTACATGGCTGTCCTGAGGCCCAGGCATTGCTGGACACGTTCTGGCTGGCCAAGTACTATTAGCTTTGTTGTTACCCCAGTTCCTGAGCAGGAACTGTGTTTCTGACCTGCTCAACTCAGCTGTGGTGTTTGCCTTAGCTTTGGTTTCAGACAAAAGAACCAGACCTAGATGATTTTAACCACGTTGATATTACTTTTACTTTCAATAGGTTTCATTAGGTTGTCTGAGAGGAATGGTGGAACCACCATCCCTGGAGGTGTTCAGGAAACATGTGGACATGGCTCTTTGGGACATGGTGTAATGACCATGGTGATCTTAGGTTGATTAGAGGTGTTCTCCAACTGACACAATTCTATGATTGTGTGATTGAAAGAAAGAAGGCACATCTATACAAAGTGCTGTTTTCCCTTGGTACAAAGGCATCTCCCCTGAGAGGCTGGCTCAGCTGTTTGATGCATGTCCCTCAGGGATCAGTCCTAAGACCAGTCTCATTTAACATCTTTGTCAGCAATGTGGACAGTGGCATTGAGTGCACCCTCAGCAAGTTTGCCAACGACACCAAGCTGCGTGGTGCGGCTGACACATGGGAGGGAAGGGATCCATTGACCCTGACAGGCTGGAGAGGTGGACCCAAGCCAAATTCAAGAAGTTCAGCAAGACCAAGTGCAAGGCTCTGCATCTGGGGCCAGGCAATCCCAAGCACCAGTACAGGATGGGCAGTGACTGGCTTGAGAGCAGCCCTGAGGAGAGGGACTTGGGGGTGCTGGTGGATGAGAAGCTCCATGAGCCAGCAGTGTGCTCTTGCAGCCTGGAAAGCCAACCAGATCCTGGGCTGCATCAAGAGAAGTGTGGCCAGCAGGTGGAGGGAAATGATCCTCCCCTCTCTACTCCATACTGGTGAGATCCCACCTAGAGCACTGCATCCAGTTCTGGAGCCCCTGTTACAAGAGGGATGTGGATGTACTGGAAGGTGTCCAGAGAAGTGGCACGAGGATGATCAAGAGGGCTGGAGCTGCTCTTCTATGAGGAGAGACAGAGGGATTTGGAGCTGTTCAGTCTGGAAAGGAGAAGACTCTGAGGTGACCTTATTGTGGCCTTTTTTAGTATCTTAGGGGGGCCTACAAGAAAGCTGGGGAGGGACTTTTTGGGATGTCAGGTAGTGACAGGACTAGGGGCAATGGAGCAAAGCCAGTAATGGGTAGATTCAGACTGGATGTTAGGAAGATCTTCACCATGAGAGTGTTGAGACCCATTCTAGGGTTGCCCAGGGAGGTGGTCAAAGCCCCATCCCTGGAGGTGTTTAAGGCTAGGCTGGATGAGGCTCTAGATAGCCTGATCTAGTGTAAAGAGTCTCTTCCCATGGCAGGGGGATTGGAATTAGATGATCCTCGTGGTCCCTTCCAGTTCCAACTGATTCTATGTACCCAGAGGGTGCAGTGTCAGAACTGGGGGAGGCTGCTGACTTGAAGTTCACCTATTTTGGCACAAGCAGTAACTCACAAGCATGCTTTCTCCTCGGGTGTACTGATTGCTGTGAAAGTAGTTGCACCTGATGTTTAAGAACCAGAACAGCTCTTTAGAAATAAATTGTGGGGGGAGGAACCAAAAAAAACCAAAACATGAAGAGCCTCTACATTCAAGAGCTGTGAGTCATGTAATGGCAAAAAGACAGGGCTCTGGGAAAAGAAACAGAGATAAATCAGGTAAGCATTGCACAGACTAATTGAAGTTACTGAATTAGAATAGCTGAGGCTGGAAGAGAC
The DNA here is from genome assembly GCA_013399775.1 of Semnornis frantzii. NCBI lineage: Eukaryota > Metazoa > Chordata > Aves > Piciformes > Ramphastidae > Semnornis > Semnornis frantzii. Next base: position 107,731 of record VWYK01126497.1, on the reverse strand, counting down.
TTCTGGAGGTTATCTAGGCCTTCCTCCAAGTGGGTTAAACTAGAGTGAGTTGCTCAGTTGACTACCAAAACACACGATACCTGCTGATGCAGACAGAGTGCAGAAGCCTCTGCCATCCCCACACGTTCTCCACACTAATAAGAAATCTCCCTTTTAGAAAACTATGCCAGTTGGGCTGAATTCATTTCTCTTGGCTGGTGCTCCTGTTCACAGAATCTGTAGTCATGTCCTGCTCTATTTATGGAGCCTGCACTGGAGTGATGTCAGGCATGTGGTATCACAGCTCATTTCTCCACTGCCAACAAAAACTTGCTTTTGGTGGTCTGCCTGAAGTCCTTCCACAGGGAGCCGAAGAGGCTCTGGAAAACTCCAGATCTTCTCCTCGTCTTCCCCACAGGAGCAAGACTGCAGACAGCAGGTCATGTGCAGAGGCTAGCTCTGGCTGTGTGCTTCACCTCTGCAATTAGCACCTCCTGCTCTCACTGAAGAGAGCGTGGGTTGGTCACAGCCCAGCTCTGTGTGGATCCTTCTTCTCCACATCCCACGCTGCTCATCTACAGAATCGGTCATGTTTGAATCTGCTGTTCAGGGATGTTAAGTGTGGGGAATTTCAGTTTAAATGGATACAAATTAAGCTGCATAAAATGTTCCCAGTGGTTTTGCTGAATAAGACAAGACAGCTTTATATTGTCCATTAAGTAAACTAGCATGAAATGAGATTCTTATCTGTCTGAATCACCTGAAGATACCGAAGCCAAACTTAGAATGCAAAGCATCATCTCCTAAGTATTTCAGATGTTATGAGTGAAACAGCAACTTTACAGTGGCTTTTACTCAGTAAAGTGCTTTATTTTTTAATCTAAGTATAGTACTTTCATGCACGTTGGCTTTTAAAGGCAAGGCCTGCTCATTCTTTGACTTACAGTAGCACTGGATGGACCAACAGGCATGTTAGGTGAATAAAGGTGACAAATTTCCTGCTCCAGCTAAGTAGAAGAGACACTTGAAAGCTGCGTTATTAACAGAGAATGGTAGAAGTTGGAGGTGACCTCCAGGTACCTAGTACAACCACCCTGCTTAAGTAGGTTTGCCTAGATCAGGTGGATTTTGAAAGGGTCTGGAGAAGGAGACTCCACACCCTCTCTGGGCAGCCTGCTCCAGTGCTCCAACCACACCTCCTGTATGCTAGTTTGCACCTGTTGCCCCTTGCCCTATCACAAAGCACCATTGAAAGAGCTGAGCTGCATCCCCTTGACTACATTTTAGACACGGATAAGCATTGATAAGATCCCCTGTCAGTCTTCTCTTTTCCAGGTTAAACAGACCCAGGTCTCTCCTTCTCATGTAGATGCTTGGGTTCCCTTATCTTCGTGGCCCTCTGCTGGACTCTCTCCAGTAGTTCCCTGTCCCTTTTGAACTGGGGAGCCCAGAACTGGACACAGTACTCCAAGTGTGGCCTCACTAGGGCGGAGTAGAGGAGAAGAACCTCCTTCAACCTGCTGGCCACACTATTCTTAGTGCACCCAAGGTTACTGTTTGCCTTCTTCACCATGAGGGCACATTGCCGGCTCATGGTGAACTTCCTGTCCAACAGGACCCCTTCTCCACAGAACCACTTTCCAGCAGGCCAACCCCTAGCCTGTAGTGATGAATCTTGTAGAGCTGGAGTAACACTAATAAATTTACAGCTTCAGAATGATTTAGCAAGTGACTGTGAAGTCAGGACTGAGTTCTGGCCTCCCAAGTCATATTCCGGACTCCCCAGTGCAGCACCATGCCTTCAAGCTGTGCAGTATAAAACTCTACCACATCCCCTTTAATCCCCTGCTTGAGACACTTTGGCTGACCAAATGCATGCAGTGAGTTGTCTGGATTAAAGAAAGACCTTTTTGTTATTCTCTTGGATGCCTGTCGCTGCAGATCTCTGAACATTTCTGTCACAGTTTTGTTTTACATCCTGACACTTAAAAGATAGCTTTGTCCTCTGGGGTGATTTTGGAGGCTGCCACACTTTATTACACTTTCATTTCAGTTGTCTTGATCTGTAGCAAACCCTCTAATTGCTCTGCATCCCCATCTAACTTTCTCTAATAAGATTAATTCTGTCTTGTGTCTTGGTAGTCTCTAATTAACGTGATTCATCTTCACAGTTAAGGACTCCAGGGTATGGCAGCAAGCTCAGATTCACTGCTCAGTGAATCTTAGAAGTAGTTAATCCATCCTTCCACAAACGGAGCTAATGTGGTTAGGTAGCTTCAAAAGGGTAAATGCATTGCAAGACAGTGATGAGAAAGACAGATGAGGAGGCAGCACAGCTGCAGACCTCACTTTGAACTGTGGCCAAATGCAGAGAGGGCAGGAGAGAGACCCTTAATGGTGCCCTTAGCCTGCTGCTTTCCTTCTGCTGATTAGAGCACCTCAAGGTGGGCAGTAATGGCACTTAATTAACCTGTGGGAGGGCAGAGGCAGGAAAACAAGTGAGCATTTGATCTATCTTCACACAGTAAACCAGAGTGCCATCCTGCATCCTTGCACTAGCATGAAAGTGGAGACTGGAGGGTCATGCCTGCCCACCTCCAGCTTTGTGCCTGACACGAGCGAGCTTGCCTGTTACAGACAACTAAGAATACAGAATCACAGAATCAACCAGGTTGGAAAAGACCTTAGAGATCATGAAGTCCAACCTATTACCTAACACCATCTAATCAACTAAACCACAGCACCAAGCACCACATCCAGTCTTTTTTAAAAATGCCTCCAAGGACAGTGACTCCACCCCCCACCCAAGGCAGCCCATTCCAATGGCCAACCACTCTTTTCTGTGAAGATTTTTTCTTAATGTCTAGCCTAAATTGGTTCAGTTGGAAAAGATCTCTTAAGTTCATCAGGTCCAATCATCAACCTTACACCACCATGGCCATTAAACCACATCCCAAAGTGCCATGTCCACACATTATTTAAATGCCTACTGGGACAGTGACTCTACCACCTCCCAGGGCAACCTATTCTCATGCCTGACCACTCTCGCAGCAAATAATTTTTTCCTAATCTCCAACCTAAATCTCCCCGGCACAAGTTTCAGGCCATTTCCTCTCATTCTATCACCTGATACTAGGGAGAGGATACAAACCCCTATTTCTGTTCATCACTATATAATTGGCAAGAACTTTTGTGAATGCTCTTAAGAATGTGTAGCTTTTTCCTCATTCTGTTTCCACTATTAACACAGCTTTTATTTCCATCAGCATTTAGGAACTCGAGATATCAGAAAGCTAAAAAACTTTTCTTACAGCTGGTCTAATGGCCACTCTGAAATGGGGAGAGCCTCTCTCCAGACATTCTGCTCCTGAAGCTTCCAGGCTTGTAAAGTCTGGATGAAAAGTGTCGTCCAAATTATTACAGTATCAGCAGCACAAAATGAAGTGTTTCAAAGTCTGTATGTAGGTCAAGAAAAGAGACAACTGGTTTCTGGAGGTGCTTCAGAATTGTTGAGTTAGGATCGTAGTCTTAAAAGCAAGAGAGGTTTTAGCAGAAGGCAGTTTCTCTCTCCTCGGTTCCTCTGTGACTTGGCTCCTGAGCTTCTGCAGCAGGTGGATGCAGAGCAACCTGGGACTAGGATAACTGTGGCAAAGCAGGAATACCCCAAACTGGTGTTCATAGGTAGCTGGTGGGATGATAGAGAAGTACGAGATGCAGGATAAGCATCTGGAAGTTCTGCATGGCAGGAGAGAGCAGAGAGAAACAAGCAAGTAGAGCTATTTTCAAAAAAACCCAGAGTTTTAAAGTTGCTGATAAAATTAGAGCAGCAGGAACATGTCTTCTTAGGGCAGATGAGCTCCTAACAAAGAGCCCTGTGCTGTAAACAGCCATCATGCCTTTTGCTCTCCTTTGTATTTGTTATAATTGGAAGTTTATTACATTATTTCTCCTGATGATGGCATACTTAATAAGGATGCAAATTCATTTAATTTCTCTCCTCATTCTGTTAGCGAAGAAAAATTTTAAAAGTAAGCCTTGAGCAGAAGCAAGGCTGCAGGGTCTTGGTTCCTTTCACAGCATCAGAAGGGATGTGTCCTTTAGCCTCCCTGAGTCTGCAACATGCAGACAGCCTGTGGTCTGATTCATAACAATCACCTACCTTACAAACTGCAGAGTGCAACTGAGGAACAGTGTTAGCTTTAACTAAGCCAGTCAAGCTGTGAGCAAGAAGCAAGCCAGATTAGTCTCTGCAGAGCCCCAGCTGCTGAGCTGCCCAAAGGATGGCTTCTTTGCGTCCAGCAAAGCATCTCTATGTGCCACTGCAGTCAGCAGGACAGGCATCGTGAATAGCTATAGAATCACAGAATGCACTGGGTTGGGAGGGATCATTAAGGGTCATCTAATTCAACGCCCCTGCAATAAGCAGGGACATACCCAACTAGACCACGTTGCTCAGAGTCCCATCAAGCCTAACCTTGAACATCTCCAGGGATGAGGCCTCCACCACCTTCCTGGGCAATGTGTTCGAGTGCTCCACCATCCTTATGGTAAAGAGCTTCTTAACGTCCAATCTAAGTCTACCCTGCTCTAGTTTAAAACCATTGCACCTTGTCCTATTGCTAAATGTTCTTGTAAGCAGTCCCACCCCAGCTTTCTTGTAGGCCCCTTTCTAGTACTGAAAGGCTGTTACAGGGTCTCCCTGGAGGCTAAGCAACCTGTGCTCCCTAAGCCTGTCCTTGTAGGATGGCTGAAAAACTTGGACAGGCAGGATTCTCGAGTGACCCAAACAGGAAGTTAGGGAAGGAAGATGTCTGCTAGTGAGGCACCGGCAACACACTGGCAAGAAGTTTGGGGTAAGCAACAGCTTGCTGTTGTGTTCAGAGAGCTGACCTGAGTATCAGCTAAGGTACTGTGATAAGTGGCAATGAAATTCTCCTTGTGGCATGATGTTATCTGGAAGGTATTGCAAAAGCCCATACTTGTGGTGTAGATGGGCTTATCTCAAGTGACTGATTTCCTGTTGAATGTACCCTTGTGCCTAAGATGGCCAAGGGCATTCTGGGGTGCATTAAGAAGAGTGTGGCCAGCACATCAAGGAACATTCTTCTGCCTCTCTGCTCTCTCCTAGTAAGGCCATATCTGGAGTGTTGTGTCCAGAACTGGGGTCCCCAGTTCAAGAGGGACAGGGTGAGTCCATTGAAGGCTACAAAGATGCTGGGGGGAAAGGAGCATCTCTATGAGGAGGAGAGACCAAGAATCCTGGGACTGTTTAGCATGGAGAGCAGCATAAAATTCTGAAGGGTGGGTGTCAAGAGGAGGGGCCCAGTCTCTTTTCAATGGTGTCCTGTGACAGGACGAGGAGCAATGAATACAAACTGGAACACAGGAAGTTCCACCTTAACATAAGGAAAAACTTCTTTAATGTGAGGGTGCCCAAGCACTGGACCAGGCTGCCCAGAGAGATTGTGGAGTCTCTTTCTCTGGAGACTCTCAAGACTCATCTGGATGTCTTTCTTTGTGACCTGCCCGAGGTGATTCTGCTTTGGCAAGGGGCTAGATTCCATCTCCAGAGGTTACTTACAACCACTCCATTCTATCATGCTGTAACTGTAGGCAGTAGGTATTTGGTGCAGCCTTCCTATTTCCTGTCCAGGTTTCTGTGCAGCAATATATTTACCCCTTTTAAATCTGGGAGATTACAATTTCTTTGCAGTGGTTCATACTATCATAAAGCATACTGCACAACATCCATGGCAATTGTTGAAGCACATCTTTTATACAAGAGGGAGGGGGAAAAAAACACCAGTTTGGGAATCAGGCAGGTAGCAACTTGGAAAAATGATTCAGCAACAGCAAGTCCTGGCAGAAGTCTGAGGTCAGTTCGACCACTAAGGGTTATGCAGTGGGGTCCTGCATCACCCTTCAGCAGCAAGTCTTTAATCTCAAATACTTTGAGCACGCCCTTAACTTTAAGCATCAAGTCAACAGAATTAAAGGATAGGACTGGATGGGAAAACTTCATCCAAGGATTGTGGAATGTCTGGCAATGGAACAAGCTGTACTGCAATCACACTATTTATGGGTGGCTGCTTGTAAGTGTTCAAAACACTGCAGTGCTGCAGAGTAAAAATAATGCTGATGGCTTCGTGTATAATTAAAGCTTTAGTAAATCACTTCACCTTCATGCAGCCCCCCCACACCCCTCAAGTAATTTAAAGATTTTGCTAGGTAGTTTTAGCCTTGGAAGCCTGTGAAAGTTTGTTGAGTCAAGTTTTGGAGTTGTTGGAGTGTTAAAAAACCTCTGCATTTCCAGAAGAGTTAACTTTTCTACAGCATTAAATATAAGAAAAAGCTCATTTTTGATGCAAAGGCAGTGCTGTCTTACTTACACATGGGCCATCTTCTGTAGATGCTACCTAAGCCCTGCCAAGTCTGTTCTGACTGCAGCAACACAAACTTGCTAATAACAGAGATGCAGAGGTCAGTGCTGGGTGGCAATGCACTGAAGCAGTGTGATCAGTTGGTGGGTCATGGGCATACACATACTAGAGAGTGTCCAGCAGAGGCTACAAGGATGATGAAGTGACTGGAAAGCCTGTCTTATGAGGAAAGGCTGAGACACCTGGGGCTGTTTAGTCCGAAGAAGAGAAAACTGAGAGGAAATCCTATTAATGTTTACAAACACCCAAAGGGTGAGTATGGAGGAGAAGGGGACAGTATTTTCTCAGTGGTGTCCTGTAGTAGGATGAGGGGCAATGGATGCAAACTGGAACACAAAGTTCCACTGCAATGTGAAGAAAAACTTTCCTGTGACGGTGCTCTGGACCAGGCTGCCCAGAGAGGTTATGGAGTCTTCTTCTCTGGGAGCTTTCAAGACTCATCTAGGTGTCTCCCTTTGTGACCTGCCCAAGCAATCTTGCTTTGGCAGAGGGCTTGGACTTGATGATATCCAGAGGTCCCTTCTAACCTCTACCACTGTATGATTCCATGACATCTCCCCCTGGAGAGGCTTTGGTGCCATCCCTGGGCTGCAAAGGGTGTATGGCAAGGAGGAACATGGGGATGCCACAGCAGATGTGGCTTTGCTTTTTACCATTCTATGATACAATGCTGTGAGACATGCTGGACATTTTTCATGGATGGTAGGATTACTTTTATGGTGTCTCTATGTACAGCCTGCCTTCTGCAGACTTGGAACAAATCCTGTGGAGACAAGACTTGCAAGCACTAGCTCCACTTGTCAGTGACTATATATTTTTGTCCACCACAAGGCCAAAAAGGACCAGATAGAGCCAGAATTCACCTTGAACATCCTTCTGATATAGAAGGGGAAAAACAAAAACAATGTGCTGGTGAAAGCTAAACAAAGCATTTTTAATAGCAGGCCATGAAGGGAAACTCATGAGTTACTCTCCATGGCAACATCTAGATTCTGTCACGTTTGCTGCCTCCACTCTCTCCTCCTTCCCTTTCTCTTCCTCCTTCTCCAGTCCTTCATCTCCCGCTCCTCTTGCCCGGGTCCTGCCCACACTATTGTCTCTACAGCTACCTGAAATGAGGCTGATGTTGTCTTCTCCCAAGTAACTAATGAGAGGACAAGAGTAAATGGCCTCAAGATGCATCAGGAGAGGTTTAGGTTGGATATTGGGTAGAATTTCTTGACTGAGAGTGTGGTCAGGCATTGGAGCAGGCTGCCCAAGGAGGTCCCATCCCCAGAAGTGCTGAAAAAATGAGTAGATGAGGCAGTTTGTGACATGTTTTAGTGGTTGTGAAGGTGTTGGGTAGAAGGTTGGAGCTGATGATGATCTTGGAAGTGTTATTCAACCTTAACTATTCTATGATTCTTTAAGACTTGGCATTTGCAAGCGAACTTTGCTGCTAGGTGTCTGCACATCACTGATGTCCCCCCTCTTGCAAGCAGTGTTTGTTATGCCTGGTCCATGCAAGTAGGATTTAGATTTTCTATTCCAAGAGGTGCTACCCTGGGACCAAGCAAGCCTCCTGTTTTCTAAGCTGTGCAGTGCTTCTACTCTTCTTCCCCCTCAAGTTGTTAAAGCCGCCTATCTGCCCTAGTTGTGTGCACCTGTTTTCAGAGGGGGCTAAATGGCAGCTGGCTTGCACCTCCTGTTGTTTGTTTTGCTGCCTCTGGGGAAATGAAGTGCAAATGCATCTCCTGACAAAGGAGCACATCCAGCCACAGAGCTAGACCTAGGCTAGCTTTCTCAGGAAGAGACACCTTCCCATCTCTCTACCTCCACATTTGCTGCATGCCCCCTGCCCACAGTCACGGCTCTCTACAGAGGCCATTGGGCTGAAGAGGCATGGTGGACAACCTGGAAACTGCAAAAGCCCTGGTCGTTCACACACAGGTACATCAAGCGCTCTTCTGGACCAGAGTTTTCTGTTCCAAGCACTGCAGTAAGCTTAGAAAGCAAGCACACATCTCAAAGGGCTTAGGTGGTACACCTGTGCCTGCAGGTTCTCTCGGATGCAGCCTGAGTCCTGCTGAGTTCCAGTGAGGGGAAAACTGAGGGGCACTTTCCCTGGCCAGAATGCTTCCGGGAGGTTTTGTCTTGTGCCTGTTTTCTCAAAGGGAGACACTAACAGTTCACTGCTTTAGGAATCTTCAGCACATAGTCAGCCTGAATGTCAACGCTTTCCAATTTAAATTTTGCTGTGTAGCCCAACTCTACTCATGTAAACAGAAGGGGAAGGTTTCGAGCATACTCCATTAAGGAAGACTTTTATTAGAGGAGACCTCATTGCCCTCTACAACTACCTGAAAGGAGGCTGAAATGAGGTGGGAGGTCTGTCTCTTCTCACATGCAACAAGTGACAGGACAAGAGAAAACAGCCTTAAGTTGAGCCAAAGGAAGTTCAGGTGGGATACTAGGAACAATTTCTTCCCAGAAAGGGTTATCAGGCATTGGCACAGGCAGCCCAGGGAGATGGTAGAGTCACCATCCCTGGAGGTATTTAAAAGACACATAGATGTGGTGCCTAGGAACATGTTTTCGTGGTGCTGTTTTAGCAGTAGTAGTAGCTCTAGGTGAGTGGTTGCACTTGATAACCTCTAAAGTATCTTCGAACCTCAACAGTTCTATGATTCAGCAGATGCAAATAGAGCTCTTTGTTGGGCAAGTTTCAGTAGTTCTCTTTTCCTCATCATCATTTCCTCAGGAATAGTGTGGCCAGCAGGACCAGGGAAGCCCTTCTGCCCCTGTACTCTGCACTGGTTACACTTGAGTGCTGTGTCCAGTTCTGGGCCCCCTCAATTTAAGAAATGTATTGAGGTCCTTGAACATGTCCTGAGAAGGGCACCAATGCTGGTGAGGGGGCTGGAGCACAGCCCTGTGAGGAGAGGCTGAGGAAGCTGGGGGTGTGCAGTCTGGAGAAGAGGAGGCTCAGGGCAGACCTCATTGCTCTCTACAACTACCTGAAAGGAGGTTGTAGCCAGGTGGGGTTGGTCTCTTCTCCCAGGCACCCAGTGACAGAACAAGAGACCACAATCTCAAACTGTGCCAAGGTAGGTTTAATCTGGATGTTAGGAAGAAGTTTTTCACAGAGTGAGTGATTTGCATTGGAAGAGGCTGCCTGGGGAGGTGGCAGGGTCACCTTCCCATCCCTGGAGGTGTTTAAAAGGAGTCTGGATGAGGCACTTGATGCCATGGTTTAGTTAATTAGAAGGTGTTGTTAGATAATAGGTTGGACTCAATGATTTCAAAGATCTTTTCCAACCCGGTTAATTCTGTGATTATGCAAAGGACTACAGTTTAGCACTATGAGTGAAAGGCCTCCACAACTGAAACAGCTCCTTACAGTTCAAACTACAGCATAAAAACAAATTCAGGATACTCAGGACCTAAAGATGACTTAGACCTATAGATACCACATTCACTGTAATACTGAGGAAAAAAGTGCAGCCCTCATTATACTGCTCGCCCAATTTTTCTGACTCACCAAAGTAAGAACCAGTACATCTCATGAATTTTCAGCACATCAACAACACCTGCCTTATATACCTGCCAGCACTGTTTAATGACAGCTAATCATCATTTTACTTAAGAGATTCAAAGGTACATCAGACACGTCCCCACACAGAGCGCTCCCCTGACACAATACAGCTCCTACAGGTACATCTCACCCACAAAAAAACACACACTCATTAACTGCATCTCCCACCACTGATTCAACAGCCTTCCCTGTTCTTACAGACACCTCAGATTTCATTTCCCTCTCCTTCCCATCTTTGTCTGTGCTTACCTGCAGCTGTGCTCCAGCATCATGGCCACGATGGTCTCAGGATGATGGTTGGACTCGATGATCTTAGAGGTCTTTTCCAACAAAAGCAATTTGGTGACTGTCATAATGTGGTCCCATTTTTGTCTGTGGAAGCAGGAAAGGAGGCAGCATCCCATTGCCTTATTTACTCCCAGTTCTACAGGGTAACATCTTAAATGACCTCCAGGTTTGTGGGAGGAAGAAGAGGTATCTCCCAGTTCTCCCTAGCTCCATGCTTTTGTAGAGGAGAGACCATGACCAGCAGCAGCTGCTCCCCATACTGCCCCTGACTGTAGTAATTTGGATGTCAGCTGTTCCTCCACCTGTAACAGGGCAGCTCATCAGCTTGCAGAAGAGATGCTTTCTGTTGTGGAGTTTCAGGTATCTGCTAGTCAGTGGGAAGGCCACTAACAGGTTGTGCTCAAATTACTTACACTGTGGCCATCAATGTCTTGTCTTCCTCTGGTTTGCAGTGTGGCTCCGAATAGGCTCCCACTTCAGATGTTTCCGCGAAGGTCCCACCAGAAGGTTGCTCACACCCAGGTCCTCCACATAGAATTTGCCAAGCTCTGTGTTTGGCTGAAGCTCCTGCAGGAGTGCCCAGGGTAGGCTTTCTTGTAAAAACGGGAGAGAAAAAGATCCTCTCATGCAGCTTAAGGTGAATACCACAGTCACTGCTGCATTCAGATAGGACATGGGAGAGAGCTCAGGACAGGCCATAGGCTTGATCTCGTGTTTTCCTCCACTCCAGATGAATGACCCAAACAGTAATAAGCAAAGAGACCTCTCTCCAGGGTGAGTTTTTCCTATAAGAGAAAAAAAATAAACAAACTCAAACAATTCCTCTCCCTTACTATTGCAGTGTACTCTGTGAGGCCAAGAACCAGCAGGTGATGCTCTTGGAAAGCCCATGGCTGTCAGGGTACCAGCATACATGTCAGACTTTATCTTGCATGGGAGTGGACCAGAGAAGAGAGGAAGGGAAAAAAATCCCTAATTTATCTCTCCTTTTACAGTATTGTCCTACAGATAACATATTCCCTTTGTGTCCAGTGGGTTAAACTACTGAAAACAAAAAGCCTTCCGTATTTGCTGGTGTGATCTAAAAATACTCCAGTTCTGCTGACAGCAGAAGCAAACACAGGCTCCCAGAGGCTTCCTTCCCTTGCTGAGAGCAGTGCTTGGTGCTCCAGCTGGCTGACACTGCCCTGAGTGAGATGATATGAGTTGAAAGTGCAAACTTCCTATCCTTTCTCAGCCTTGCTGCACATGGCACCTCTGTCCTCTAGCTGTTCCAGAAGGGCTAACCTCAGCTCCCATCCCTCTCTCTGCCCACTGTGTGGTACTAATTGGTGCCAGGTGATTGCAATGGACCCTAATGGCCCATTGAGGATAAAGGAACAAACTTGTTAAGTAGCTTAGGACATCTCTCCACCACCTTCCTTCTGTCCTTAAAGAGGCTGTATTATTTCACTGTCTCTAGTTATCCCAGATTTTGTTGTGGTTTGGGCATATATAAGGCAACAAAGCTGGTGAAGGGTATTGAGAACTGGTCTTATGAGGAGTTGCTGAGCTCAAGTTGTTTAATCTGGAGAGCAGGAAGCAGATGGGAGACCTTGCTCTCTACAGCTACCTGAAAGGAGGTTGTAGAGAAGTGGGAGTCAGTCTGTTCAACAAGGTAACAAGTGATAGGACAAGAGGGAATGACCTCAAGTTACACCCAGGGAGGTTTAGGTTGGAAATTAGAAAAATTTTCCTCACTGCAAGAGTGGTCAGGCATTTGAACAGGCTGCACGGCGAGGTGGTGGAGTCACCATCCCTGGAGGTGTTCAAGAAAAATTTGGACATGATACTTTGGGACATGGTTTAGTGGCCGTGGTGGTGTTGGATTTGATCTTAGAGGTCTTTTCCAATATAAGCAATTCTGGAATGGGTTGCCCAGTGAGGTGGCGAAGTCACCATCCCTGGAGGTGTTTAAATGAGACCGGATGGGACACTTAGTGCCATGGTTTAGTTAATTAGAAGGTGTTAGGTTGGACTCAATGATCTTTAAGGTCTTTTCCAACCTGTTTAATTCTGTGACTGTGATTTTTCATTGAGAAGCTGAAGGAAATGATATGATAACTTGACGTTACACTGGCATAGCTGCAGGGGCTTTTAGTTTGTGCCTGCTTGTGAAGTTAGCAGTTTGTGTTTGCTGGTTACACTCACAGCCTGAAACCTTTCTGAGTAGATGATTTATTTGGCCAACATCATCCTAGCTGCAGTTTGTGTGCCAAGTTTATGATTGCCAGGCTACAGGGCATTCAAGTGTCTAAACACTTGGTCGAGAAGGAAAGCGGTTTGGTGTCCCAGCTGTGGTGCAGCCAGGTGATAGCAGCAGAGACAACTTGCTTGTCTTCCTCCTCCATTCTACTTCCCTGCTTCCAGAAACAAACACTTCCATATTTGGCAATGTGTAACTCTGGTGGCTTCTCAAGGGGAAAACATCTGCTTTGGCAAGTACAGTTAAGACTTTCTTCTGCTTCACATTTTAAAGCATATGGGGACTAAAGGAAAGATACATCCATCTGAAATTGTGCCGGGGAGGTTTAGGTGAGAGATTATGAACAATTTCTTTCCTGCAAGAGTGATCGGGCACTGGAACAGGCTGCTCAGGGAGGTGGTGGAGTCACCATCCCTGGAGGTGTTCAAGAAATGTATGGACATGGCACTTTGGGACATTGTTTGATGTCCGTGGTGGTCCTAGGTTGACAGTTGGACTCAATAACTTTAGAAATCTTTTCCAACCAAAACAATTCTATGGTTCTGTGGTGTTAGGTTGAAGGTTGGACTCAATGATGTTGTAGGTCTTTTCCAGCTGAAACAATTCTGTGATTCTATGATCTTATGCCTGATGGCATCCTCAAATCTCATATTTAAAAATACCAACAGCATCCAAAAAGTAGTTAATTAAGGAAGAAAATGCACTGGCAATGGAAAATTATTTGGCTCCTGTGTGTACAAAAGTAGCCTGAAGAGAGAATTGGAAAGGCAGGGAGGGTCATGAGATTTTCATCCTAATTTCTGCATCAGTTCCTTGAGAGAAGGACTCAGCTACTTCATTTGCTTTGTTCCTTTCTGAATGGGACTAGCTTAGTCACTGTGGTGTCCAGGGCATTACTTAGCTAACTCAGCGCCTCTCTCTGCTGCTGCTGTGCTGTAGGCTTTTATCCCCAGCTTTAACTTTCATACATCAGCAAGATACTTGTGATTTGTTTCAGAAAGTTTCAAGGGTGTTTGCAACTTCTGTGAGCTGGTCTCAGTCAGAGCCAAGGAATGCAACAGCAGGTCACCTGGCTCCAGCACTGCTTTAGCTGCTTCTGCTTTGTTAAAGCATGCTCTTAGGTAACAACTTGAGACTGGAGAACGCATTGTGCAAAGATCCACATGAGCACCCCTTTTTCTCTGAGTCCAGAGCAGCATTTGTGAACAGTAGCAGACTACCAGATCCTTGCAGCTTTCTAGAACTAGTCCTGGTCTGTCTCTGAGGTCAATTTTCACATTTAGAACTGTGTAGCAAGTGTTGTCCCCAGGAGAGAGCCACCAGACAGAAGAAAAGTGGACTGGTATTTGCACAGACACACAGCACTCCCTTGTAAACTGCCTGCAGCTCATAACTGGTTACTCTTCTGTGGGGAGAAAGGAGCCAAAAGAAGCCTGGCCAGCATACAGAGAGGATGTGGTTCTCCCTTCTGCTCTGCTGAGACCTCACCTAAAGCACTCTGTCCAGCTTTGAGGCCCCCAACACAAGAAGAGCATGGACCTGCTGGAGTGGATCCAGAGGAGGGCCACAAAGATGATCAGAGAGCTGGAGCACCTCTCCTACCAGGACAGGCTGAGGGGCTGGGGGAAGTTCAGACTGGAAAAAAGAAGGCTCTGGGGAGATCTTATAGATGCACTTCAATATCTGAACCCACAGGAAAGCTAAGGAGGGGCTGCTTAGGAGGGCCTGTAGCAATAGGATGGAGGGCAATGGTTTGAAACTAGAGCACAGTAGATGCAGGCAAGTTCTTCACAATGAAGGTGGTAAAATACTGAAACAGGTTGACCAGGATGTAGTTGAGACTCCAACCCTGGTGACATTCAAGGTCAAACTTGGTGGGCTGCTGAGCATCCTGATCTAGTTGGAGATGTCCTTGCTCACTGCACAGAGTTGGACAAGATAACCTTTGGGGGTCCCTTCCAGCCTTATGTATTCTTTGATCCTGTGCCCAAAGCCAAAGGGTATTGTTTCTGTCCTGGTTTTCCAGTATCTGTATCAGTGTAAGTCAGAGGATCACAGGATGTCAGGGGTTGGAAGGGACCCAAAGAGATCAAGTCCAACTCCCCTGCCAGAGCAGGACCATACAATCTAGCTCAGTTCACAGAGNGTCCCCCTGATCCTGACCCCCAGCCCTCAGATATTGATAAACATTTATTAAATCCTCTCTCAGTCTTTTCTTCTCCAGACTAAGACCCAGGTCCCTCAGCCTCTCCTCATCAGGCAGTGCTCCAAGCCCCTCATCATCCTTGTAGCCCTCTGCTGGACCCTCTCCAGCAGATCCTTGTCCCTCCTAAACTGGGGAGCCCAAAACTGAATGCAGTACTCAAGATAAACTCTCACCAGGGCAGAGTAGAGGGGGAGGAGAACCTCCCTTGATCTGCTGGATACACTCAATATACCCCAGGATCTCAGTGGCCTTCTTGGCCACAAGGGCACATTGCTGTCCCATGGATGTTATCTACCAGCACTCCCAGGTCCCTCTGCACAGGGCTGCTCTCCAGCAGATCACCTCCCAACCTGTACTGGTGCAGTTTATTATTGCCCCCCAGGTGCAGGACTCTGCACTTGTCTTTGTTGAACCTCACTTGGTTCCTCTGTGCCCAGCTCTCCAGTCTGTCCAGGTCTAACTGGATGCCCACACAGCCTTCAGCTGTATCAGCCAAGCCTCCCAGTTTGGTGTCATCAGCAAACTTGCTGAGCAGACACTGTCTGTCTGTCTCTGCCCTCATCAATGTCATTGATGAAGATGCTGAACAGCACCAGACCCAGCACTGATCCCTGGAGGACTCCACTAGTTACAGCTCTCCAGCTGGACCTGGCACCATTGATCACTGCTCTTTGAACTCTATCTTGTAACCAGTTCCTAATCCACCTCATCCACCTAGGTGGATTAAGTGGATGATCCACCTGATTCACCAGGATACAGCAGCGTGTTCAAATGAGATGTGGCTGTGCCTCCATTTATCCTCCTGGAAAGCAGTCTTAGCTTTTCAGCAGTGCAGTGGGAGTACAGGAAGTGGGATGCTAGGAGACATCATGGATCTAAGGGCTGAACTTGGCATAAAGCCATGGCTTTTACTAGGTGCTTTGTTGCTGCTCTCTCCCTAGGAACATTTGTATCTGCTTTCACCGTGCTGTGCGGAGCCCGGACAGACCTCCCTGACAGGCACAAGTGTTGTGTCTTCTGGCTGAACATTGCTGCTGCTCTGATTCAGATCCTGACGGCGATTGTGATGGTTGGCTGGATTATGAGTATATTTTGGGGGATGGACATGGTCATTCTTGCAAGTAAGTACAGCACACTCGCCCCTCAACTTCTCCCACCCATGGCCGTGCTGCTGGGTCCCAGCTAATGCCACTACAAGCCACAGGACTTCACTGTAGGGAAAAACAGCCACAAGATGGACTCTGCAAGTTCACAAGAAACACAGCAGGCAGAGGAGTTGCTGGGAGGCAGCTTGGGGTGGATGCTGTGACACATCTGGAAGAGCCTCCCATCCCACCATGTGGGTTAGGATCTTCCTTTCTCCTTTAATAAGATGAAAAGTGGAGGAAGGGGTGAGGCTGCGCAGCAGACAGCAGCCTGGAGCCCCTTCTGCCCTGGTCACATCAAGAAAGCCCTTTCTGTCTTGCAAATCCAGCCAGCTCCATCCCTCTGGTTAGTGAGACCTTCCTGTGAGACTAGTTATGCTCCCAAGGAGAGCAGAGCCAGCTGTCCCCAGAAAAGCCCTGAGGACTCTCTTGAGCTCTCCCCTTCCCAGGATACATTTAACCAAAGGCTATTTTTTCATGTTTCAGAGAAAGCTTTTAGGCTGAGCAGGGCTCTTGAGCTACTTCTAGAAGAATTTCCCATATACCTTTTAAGGAGCCTCCTAAGCATTAGGCTAGGAGAAGAAGAGAAGAATCAGACCACCCAATCAGTAAATATTACCAATGTGATATACAAGCTCTGTAAGTTTTTACGCTAGAGACTCTTACTGGTGTAAAAGGTGTATCCTAGCTGCACCATAACACCTGTATCATACTGCAGAGAATTAAGGGGACAGCCTCACCTCCCCTTCAAAGCAGCCCACAACTGGGGTGCTAGTTGCACCTATAAGATCCCACTTCTTTTCCAAAAGCTCATGGAGCCAGCAGGCATTGCCCCAAACCAAACAGGTCTGAGATCCTTAAGGCTGGCAGGGCAGGCAGTTCTCAGAGCACACACTTCTCCCAGAGAATATCTTACCAGCAGCTTTTACTTTTTAGTTTGATGGGGCTTCACTTTGTTATTTTGTGACATCTGTGGCTGCGTAGCAACTCTCCACTTTGTCATCTCATGGTCTCTGTGGCTGCAAGGCAGAGGAGGAGAGAAGAATCTCAGAAAATTACCAGGAACCTGCCTAAAGATTAAATTTTCAAAAAGGGCAGGAAATCAGTGCACACCTTCAGCTGCCAAGCCCATGGGCTAAACCCTCTCACCCAACTTTTTACTACTTTCTGAGACAGCTTAAATTTACAGGCAATCCCCTCATGGACCAAATGATCTGTATTAGAAACCTAAACATCAGTGAGGCAAAAGGCTTTCCACAGGATGAAGGCAGCACTACCCTTTGTTTTTTTCCTGCAAACCAAGTTTTCTCTCAGATGCACCTGCAGAGCTGGGGTAGCCCAAGTTATTCCTGAGCATAAGCTGTGGATCAGTGTACATATGCCATGTCTTTAAGAACCTGCCCAATTTGTGTGTGATCTCATATCTTACGTGTTCATAATCACAAGCCTTTCTGCTTAGAGGTACTTAATGGAGTTAAGTCCAGCTGGTCACAAGTGGTGTTCCTCAGGGCTCAGTGTTGGGATCACTTCTGTTTAACATCTGTATTGATGACCTTGATAAGGTCATAGAGTGTGTCATCAGTCAGTCACAGGCAACACTGAGCCAGGTGGGAGTACTGATCTGCAGGAGGGTAGGGAGGCTCTTCTTGGTTAGGTTGGATCAATGGGCCAATGTTAATGGTATGAGCTTCAGCAAGGCCAAATGCCAGGTCCTGCACTTGGGCCACAACAACCCCAATCAATGCTACAGGCTTGGGGCATTGTGGCTGGGAAGTTGTCTGGCAGGAAGGGACCTGGGGGTTCTAATGGCCAAACAGCTGAACATGAGCAAGCAGTGTGCCCAGATGGCCAAGAAGGCCAATGGCATCCTGGCTTGTATCGAAAATGCTGTGTCCAGCAGGAGAAGGGAGGTGACCTTGTACTCTGCTCTGATGAGGCTACACCTTGAGTATTGTGTTCAGTTTTGGGCACCTCAATACAAGAGAGATGTGGAGGTTCTGGAGTGAGTGCAGAGGAGGGCAAGGAAGCTGGGGAAGGACCTGGAGAATAAATCTGATGAAGGGCAACTGAAGGAGTCAGGGCTGTTTTAGTTTGAAGAAGAGGAGGCTGAGGGGAGATCTCATGGCTGTCTACAGCTACCTGAAAGGACATTGTGAACAGGCTGGTACTGGTCTCTTCTCACAGATAATGGGGGAATGGCCTCAAACTGCAAAAGAGTAGGTTTAGACTGGACATTAGGAAGAATTTTTCCACAGACATTGGAACAGGCTGCCCAGGGAGCTGGCTGAGTCACCAACCCTGGATGTGTTTGAAGGTCATTTAGATGCAGTGCTTGGAGATATGGTTTAAGGGTTCACTTACTTCACAGAGTAGGGTTAATGGTTGGACTTGATGATCCCAGGGGTCTTTTCCAACCTGAATGATTTTGTGGTACTCCTCTGCTGGACAGCTCTGTGTGTGGTTTGTTGTCTGGCAGCACTCAGTTCTGCAGTTGTGGAGAGAGGCAATTAAGTATCTATGCAGATAAAGAGCTGAAACCATGACTTGCTTTTAACCACAGCCCTGTTCATGCCTGTTCTCCGGTGGGGGGGGGGGGGCGGTGCTGGGACTCAGGAGGGTCATTTTGGTTTTCATAAAATCATTAAGGTTTAAAGGTTTTCCAGTTAGAAGAATCACTCCAGAGGTGTTCCTGTATGAGGCTGCACTCCAGCAGTTTGGGAATCAGAAGGTGAGTGAGCAACATGTGGTGGGGATCCTCAGACCAAGAGGTCCCTGACCACAGCAACAGTATTTCACCCTGGCCTCTCTGGTGGCAGTAAGAGAAGTCAGTGTGTCTTATGTTAACCAGCTAGATATCATCTGACAGGTTGCAGCCCTTGGCAGTTTCTTGCTGTCTCATTATATAGCTACAGTTTAAGTTTAAATCAAATAGCTAAGGTTTAAGTTTACTTACCATGCAGAGAAAATAATGGCTAAATAAAGCAGCTCTTGGTGGGTGGAGAATAAAGAAAAAGCTCACCATTTTTCAATCAAAACAAAGAACAGGAATGCTCCCAGGTCTATCAGATAGCCCTGTCAGACCTAAAATGTTTTTTGTGTTTTGCTTTCATGTTAAAAAAAAAATAAACACCACCACCAAACACACAAATAAATAAAAATTGAAAAGGAACTAGTGTTTGAAATGCAAGAAGTAAGATGTTTCATTTAAAAACACTGCTGGGGAAGAGCTTGCTTGAGTTGGGTTTTGTTTGTGTGTAAACCAACTGTTGGAGATGCACCAGACAGAAAGTCTACACCTTTGTAACTTAAATTCATATGCAGGTGGGGAAATAGTTAAAATGATAGGAAACTACTGCCCACCTCCAGTGTTCCTCACCTTGAAATGGTGGCGATTCATAGAGTCATTTTGGTTGGAAAAGCAGGAGCAGGGAGGTCATTCTCCTCCTGTACTCTGCACTGGTTAGGCCACACCTTGAGTACTGTGTCCAGTTCTGGGCCCCTCAATTTAAGAAGGACACTGAGGTGCTTGAATGTGTCCAGGGAGGGCAATGAGGCTGGTGAGAGGCCTCGAGCACAAGCCCTATGAGGAGAGGCTGAGGGAGCTGGGATTGTTTAGCCTGGTGAAGAGGAGGCTCAAGGGAGACCTTATTGCTGTCTACAACTACCTGAAGGGTGGTTGTGGCCAGGAGGAGGTTGCTTTCTTCTCTCAGGCAACCAGCACCAGAACAAGAGGACACAGTCTCAAGCTGCACCAGGGGAAGTTTAGGCTCAAGGTGAGGACAAAGTTCTTCACTGAGAGAGTCATTCACTACTGGAATGGGCTGCCCAGGGAGGTGGTGGAGTCACCGTCCCTGGAGGTGTTCAAGGCAGGTTTGGACGTGGTACTTGGTGCCATGGTCTAGTCTTGAGGTCTGTTGTAACGGGTTGGACTTGATGATCTTTGAGGTCTCTTCCAGCCTTGGTGATATTTTGATACTGTGTGTGTGACTTCTGAGGTCATTGAGTCCAACCATCATCCCAAGACCACGATGGCCATTAAACCATGTCCCAGAGTGCCATGCCCACATGTTTCTCTGGAGCAAACAATCCCATTTCCCTCAGCTGCATTCATTGTGGCACTCCAGCCACGTGAGGCACCCCACCACATTTCAGTCATAGCCACAATATCATCATTTTCCTGATAAACAGGAGGACCTAGAAGCCACTGTACACTAACACATGTAGACCGTGCTGCATGCATTAGTAGATGCACTTCAGTTGGTCTAAAGGTCTTGCCATTTTCTTGTAGGGACAAGTCCTAATTCCTGCCTGTCTCTCCTCAAATGCTCCTGTGGTTGCTAATTTGTCAGTGCCCCTTTGCTGCCATGTAGGTGTCCACTCCTACCTCCACTGATACAGCAGACTGACACACCTTGCTACCACACCTTCCTTCAAATACTGATGTGCTGCCCTCAGGCTTATTTCTAGCAAGCCCAGTTTTTGTGCCCTTCCCCTTTCAAAATCAGTGTAAAGCTCTTCCTGTGAGCCCTGCCAGCTCCTTTGCTAGGATCCTTTTCTTCCTTTGAGACAGGTGTATCCCATATGTTGCCAGCAGGCCTGGTGTCCTGTAAATGGCAAGATCAGCCTTCTCCCTGGAAGCTCCCAAGAGCGGGTAGACCTATGTCTGTCAGGAACAAGGTGGAACATGGGAAGAGACCAACTGACCTCAGAGGTTCCTGTAAGGTGCCCTTTAGCAGGATATATCCCAGAAGGAAGATTAATTTAATGTAGTTTTACTGCCACACTTAATTACTTTTGGCAGCACGATGGCATGGGACATTTTCTGTGCTAATTTAAATTAATTGCCAGCTGGCCCCATTAAAAGCCACAGATACCTACTTTAAGCAGCCATATGGCTTTGGCCACCACCCGTCATTTTATCTGCTGTCTGAAGACAAAGGTAGCTTAAAAGGAAGCACTTCATTCTTCTGCAGTAAAAGTAATCTGGTCTCACCCCTTGTGCTGCAAACATCCTGCTGTCCTCAGTGGCGGCTGGGCAGCGCTGTTGTACTGTGCTCTCCTCAAACCCCTCCTCACTACTGTGGGGATGAGGCATGGAGCTGAGGCAAAACACAGCTAATTATCTGGCCAAGGCCGACTGGAAAAAGAGCCTCCTAAGGCTTTCCAGGCAAGTTTCCATCTGCTAATGGCACACCTTGTCCCCAGCCCACACAGCACACATCTTCATTAGCTGCATTGTGCAGCATGAATGCAGAGGAATGGCCTTTCCAGGAACTCCCCAGCCACTCAGAGTTGACTGGAAAAGGTTGTGTGTCATTTCTTTGCAGAATTAATCAATATAGCAATGTCACACTGGTGGCATTGAAGTCAGGGACTGTTTGTCCAGGCATTGTTTTGCCCCTAATGAATGCAGCCAAGAAGCCAAGCCAAGCCTTGTTTCTGGAGGAAGCTTTTGCTCAGCTTCTGGCCTCTGAATTAGCGACTTGTGTGGCTGCGCCTGTGAACAAGCAGTGGTGCCATCACTTGTGGTTTCACAGGATAGGGTCTTCTGCTGCAGTCCCTGCTTCTGCAGTAGGCAGCTGACACTGAGGGATTGATAACCAGACAGTAATAAGAAATAACCTGTAATCATGCTGTCCACTTGCCACTCCTTTGCTAATTACAGTGCTCAGACCTTGCTAGAGGCTGCAGCAGATGACTGCATGGTTACTGTATGCTTGGGCTCTGACAGACTTTGGAAGGCCTCTGTTCTCTGCAGGTTTCTACCTGTCCTTTCTAGAACAGGTAATGGCCTGAGAAGAATCATAGAATAGTTTCATTTGGAAAAGTTCTCCATGATCATCAAGTCCAGTTGTCAGCCTAAGACCACCGTGGCCATTAAACCATGTTCCAAAGTGCCATGGCAACACATTTCTTCAACACCTCCAGGGATGGGGACTCCACCGCCTCCCTGGGCAGCCTAGTCCAATGCCTGACCACTCTTGCGGTGAAGAAATTTTTCCTGATATCCAACCTAAACCTCCTCTGGCACAGTTTCAGGCCATTTCCTCTCATCCTATCACCTGATATGAGGGAGAAGAGGCCAGAAGGCATTTGAGAGACTTGAAAGAGAATATCCTAAACCAGCTGATAACCTCTCATGAGATGAAGAAACTTCTGAGGAGAAATTGCCCACCTAGACCTATTATAGGTTTTTAAAAATCTAAAGAGAGCTGTCCTCCAAACCATGCCTGAGGAAGTAGGTAAAGAAAACTTTTTTTTTTTTTTCCTTCAGTTTCGTACCAAATGCTGCAGTGGGGAAAGTTCTTAAAACACTGTAAGTGTTAAATACCACCAGGGTTTGCAGCACCCAGCAGGCTGAGGCACACCACAGTTGTGAATTATCTGCAGGCACAAGCAAACACAGAAAAATGCAGAAAAAGCCTGTCAGGTGTAGTTCTCCCTGCAATACAGTTGAAGCACAGTTAGATTATCATCATCATCACCACGGTCATGATCTAACTGCACTCTAACTGTATTGTAACAAAAGATCTAGCTGAAGATCATTGAGTCCAACCTATCTACCAATTCTGCTGCTAAAACCATGTACCTCAGCACCACATCTCTGAGTCTTTTAAACACCTCCAGGGATGAGGATTCAACCACCTCCACGGGGAGTCTGTGTCAGTGTTTAATAGCCAAGGCCAGTTACCTGGAAAGCAGATGAGGATTCCCCTATCCTCTTTACAAGAGCCCCAAAGGAGATAACCCACTTGAAGTACAAGGATGTTAAAGACTGTTTAGCCCTGGTACATATGTCTGGTGGTGAAGCAGATGTTCTCTGTTTATTCTGCAGACCCAGCTTGCTTGTTCTTTTCTGGTTCTCTGTGTGTTTTGGATATATCATCTACAGTTACATTTCTCCCTCTCTCTTTCTTTCATGTTCCTTTGCCTCCTTTTGTTCACCATCAAAGTTTCACAAGGTAAGTTTGTTTCTGTTCTTCTTGCTCCCCATGTCCTGTGGCAGCTCCCCACAGAGTGCTTGGCTGGGACAAGCCATTTGGGACTCACTCTGGCTGGTGCTGCCCACTCCCAGCCCAAGTCCACCATGTGCCTATACTTGTGTGTGTCCACCTGTCTCTGTGTCTGTCCTGTGGCCGCACAGCCCTGGGGACATGTTCTCTGCCTCGTGCTGGAATGCCCCTTGGGCTACCCCTGGGGCACTCTCAGAGCGGAGAAGGAACCTGGTTTCAGCCTCAAGACCATTAGGAAGCCACCCTCTGCTATGAACACAGTCCTGGTAGGACCAGCTGTGCACAGACTGGTTTCTTTTTGCCTCAGTTTTATTTTCATTTTCAAGTAAACTTGATGAAATGAGTGACTTTGTGTGCAGATACTCAAACTACCTTAATCTTGATCCCAGAGCTGTCTGCTCTACAGAAGTTCACTTTAATTGCATTGCAGGCACACTAATGTAAAGCTGCTTCCTATAGTTCCTGTGCAAGAAATGCAATGACTGTTTTCATATAGAAACTAATAAGTTAAAGCTATTTATTAAAATACTCTAGACTTAACATAAAGGCAGGGCAGGTGTTAGCTTACCTTCACAGAATCACAAAATGGTTTGGGTGGGAGGAGATGTTAAAGATCATAGAGTTCCACCCCCCTGCCATGAGCAGGCACACCTTCCACTAGACCAGGCTGCTCAATGACCCTGGCCTTGAACACATCCAGAGAGGGGACATCCCCAGATTCTCTGGGCAACCTGCTAGTGTCTCACTACCCTCACTGGAAAGAGGCTCTTCCTAATATCCAGTCTAAATCTGCCCTCCTCAAGCTTCAATCCATTTCCCCTCATCCTATCACTATAAGGTCTTGTAAAATGTTTCTCCCCAGCTTTCATGTAGACCACCTCCAGGTACTGGAATGCTGCTATCAGGTCTCTCCAGAGCCTTCTCCAGGCTGAACAGCCCCAACTCTCACAGCCTGTCCCCATAGGGGAGGTGCTCCAGCCCTCTGATCATCTTTGTGGCCTTCCTTTGGACCCACTCCGGCAGTTTGATGTTATTCTTGTGTTGGGGGCTCCAGAACTGGATGCAGTACTCCTGGTGGGGTCTCATGAGAGCAGAGTAGAGGGGCAGAATCACCTCCCTCATCCTGCTAGTCACACTGCTTTTTATGCAGCCCAACACACAGTTGCCTTCTGGGCTGCCAGTGCACATTGCCAGCTTGTGTTGAGTTTTTTGTCAACTGACACCCCCAAGTCCTTCTCCTCCAGAATGCTCTCAAGCCACTCCTCACCCAGCCTCTCTTTGTACTTGGGATTGCGCTGACCCAGGTGCAGGATCTTGCACTTGGACTTGTTCAGCTTCATGAGTATTTGAGAAGCATTCTTCTGAGATGTTAAATTTCAGACTCACCTAACATTCAAAATATAGAAGTGACAGGCTACTTACCTTAACTAAAAAAAAAACCACAACCCTGCAGATGTTCAAAAGGGTTATAATTGAAAGCTCTTCACTACTGAAGGTAGTGCAGGTAAGGACAGTTTAGCTGCTGCTTTAAAAAGGAGATCTTTGGCACCGATACTATGGTCAGGTCAATCCCAGCTTCTTTTAAAAGGAAAGCAGGCAAAGCCTCTGGTACAGGTATTGCAACCACCTAGGAAAGTACTTTTAAAAAAAAAAAAAAAAAAAAAATCAGTATTTTTCTCATCCTCTATCAGCACAAGAGCTACAATTGCTCTTCCCCTTCCTTGCCCTAGATGCCTGTGGGATCTGTAGACTCCCCATAACCACTACCTACAGGGTGGCAAATGAAATAGGACCCTAGTCCCCCAAGGAGCTGTTTATACTCAAGTTGTTTTGTCCTTGCAGTGTCCAAGTGGCTGCAATATAATAGGATCCGGGTGTCAGCTGAGGCCAAGCATGAGCCAAAACAGAGTGTTTGCTGCCTTGGTTAAGACCCCATGGCCAGAAGAGGAGTGGAGGAGGAGGGATCCTTCAGTTTCCCAGTGCAATTAGTTTTGCTATCAGAAAGCTCCATTTTCTCCAGGCTGCTGTGCTCCAACAAAACCATCTGAATTCTCCTGAGCTGGAGTAAAGCAAGTGCAGAACAAGGCAGAGAGAAATCATTAGGGAGCAGGCCTGCAGAGGCATCCCAAGGTCTGTGTTTGAACTCAGACACGTTAGCCTGTGATTAGGCCTCTCTCTTCTGCAAGAGATGTTTGTTCACCACTGTATACCCCAGTGTAAGTTGGTTGCTGCTGGATAGAATCATGGAATTGTTTCAGCTGGAAAAGAGCTCTGATGTCTTTGAGTACAGCCTTCGACATAAGACCACCATAGCCATTAAACCATCTTCCAAACTGCCATGTCCACACATTTCTTGAACACCTCCAGGAACAGTGACTCCACCACCTCCCTTGGCAGCCTGTTCCAATGACTACCTACTCTTGCAGGAAATAAATTTTTCCTAATCTCCAACCTAAACCTCCCTTGGCACAATTTGCTCTCATTCTATCACCTGATATGAGGGAGAAGAGACAACCTCCACCTCATTCCAACCTCCTTTCAGCAATGAGGTCTCCCCTAAGCCTCCTCTTCTCCAGGCTGAACAATTGCTCTGTTAGCAAAAGACAGCAGAGGAACTAAAAGATGGACAGAGGAAACCAGCTTCCTCCTGCCTGGCAGTTTCCTGGCAGTTCAGATGCGAGCATGTTGGATGGACAACCAGCGAACTGCTGGGTCAGTGCTTGGTAACAGCAGTGTCTCTGGAGCAGTGTCTGAGGGCACACATTTCTCTACTTTCCAATACACAGCAACTTAGGCAGAAAATCACAGAATCATAGAACACCTTGAGTTCAAAGGGACCTTAAAGATCAGCAAGTTCTGCTAGGACAGGGATATCTCCCACAAGACCAGGTTGCTCAAAGCCTCATTCAGACTGGTCTTTAAAATGCAGCACAGCCAGACAGGTTTTATGTTATTGGGCTGCACTGGAATTGCTGGCCACTGCTACTTAACTCTGCCTTTATAACCTCTCCAAGCAGATGTGGTCTTTGCCCGCACCAGGGCTGGTAGTAGACAAGCACCACAGTGCAAGACAGCCACATCACCATGCCCAGGAAGGTGACTGCACCCCAGGGTTGCATGGGGTGTGTGTTGGCTAAAACCAAGGCAGAGTGGCACAGTGGACTGAGCCTGCCCCAGGGCAGCCTGGCTGCGGGAAGAAGGGAATGTGGCAGTCCTCATTTTTCCCATGTGGTTTGGCAGTCCTGGTAAACAAGGCTCACGGCTTGCTTGAGCCTTGCTGAGGGTCCTCGTTTAGGGATCCTCATTAGGAATTAACACTAATCATGTTCCCTTCCCCTCCCTCCTCACAGGCTACAAGGAACAGGGGATCCCACAGCAGCTGTAGTGTCTGGGACAGATATGGTCAGAGAAACACGGCGAGAGATTTCCTTTGGCAGCTGTGGGCCACGGACCTTTTCATTACCCTTTGTCTTTCTTCTTCCTTTTGTTTTGTGTCCTTCTGTTTGAACCTGGTTCACCTGCTGGTCCAGCGGAGCGGAGGTGCAGAGCTGCCGACGGAGACTTTCACTGATCCCATTGAGCAGTGGAGATGGGGCAAGCACAGCGTGGGTTAGGACTGGCCCTGGATAGCACGTGGTGGGCAGCCAGGAGAAGGAGACATCCCTGGCAAAGGTGCCACCTGGGAAGGCAGCAGAGCCAGGAGAGCAGGAGATGCTGCTTTCTCTGTCCTCCCAGGGGAAAGTAGCTGAAGACATTTTGCCTCCTTTTTACACTCGATGTCAAAGGAAACCAGCTATGAATGTCAAATGCCAAGGAGCTATCGCTAGATGTACAGTGTGCAAAAGCAAACCAGTGGTTCTTCTTCCCCACACCTCCAGAGTCCATCCTTGACAGCTTCACAGTAGCGAAGGGCTCAGCCCAGCCACTCCAGAGTCCATCCTTGATGGCTTCGCAGTTGCAGAGGGCTCAGCCCAGTCTGCTCTGCTGTTTGTGTTTATGATGCTCAATGAAGCTCTCTCCTTGCAGATGTCTTGAGAAATGTGCTTGCTGTAAATTGTATTGTACTGCTGAACTGATTTGAGCTGTCCCCTGCATTCATCTGCTGGCACCATGTGGAGACCAGACCTCCCCCTGAACCCCGGGGAGACTACCCAGCAAAGGACCAGTGTCCTGCAGCACCTTCTCTCTAGGGTGGTGGGTGCAGCCACATGCTGCCAACAGCTTATAGTGTAGAACAACGCTGGGAGAGTTTTCCATCCACCCAACCCCAAAGAGAGACTTTTGCTTCCCTCCCTCCCCCATGGGACTTACTAGCAGTGTCTCCATGCTTTGGGAAAGGATCCTCTTACAGCACACCATGTGCTCCTGGCTGAAGCAGCACCCTTGCTTCACTTTCCCAGGGTAAGTGCCTAAAGCTTGAGGATTGCAACCTGGTGCTAATCAGGTGTTTGATAGCAGTCATGGTTGGAAGGCTCATGGCCAAATGTGGTAGGGCTGTGTTTTTCTGGTTGAATTTGGCATCCAAGCAGAGTGACCCCTCTGATCCTGGCTTATATTACATCAGGGTGAAACGAGCTCCACCAGAAAGGACCTGGTGGCATCACATGGCTGCTTTTCCAGGTGGTGGAAAGATCCCTGCTAAAAGAAAGCATAATTAAGCTGCTGCTCCCACCCCAGGTGGCTCCTTCCAGCAAGAAAAGCTTCAGGCAAACCCACTGCCAAAACTGGGAGGCACTGGAGTGTGACAGAGCTGAAAGCCACTTTCAGCCCATCACTGCTGTGGAGAGGCAAGGGGACAGCAGTAAACCCTGCTGCTTTACAAGCTCTCAGCCTCTCCTAGAACAGTGGTTCCCCAGTGAGGCAGTTCTCAGCTGTCACACAGAGCAGATCCTGTCAGTTCAAATATCCCTTGTTGCAAAGAGCTCTCAAGTGTCAAAAAACGGTGAGTGTCCCTGAGCACACCTGTCTCCTGGCCTGGTCATCCACAGGTAGGAAGTGCAGACCATCAGACTGTTCTCCATACACTGTGTGCTTAACCTTCAGAAGCCACTTGTCACAGGTGGAGAGCAGCTCTGCACTGGACAGGGCACCTGTCAGTGATCCCCCCAGGGAGCAGATGTGGTACGAAGCTCCTTTAGTGTTTACACCACCAAGAATCACAGAGTTGTTTTGGTTGGAAAAGGCCACTAGGATCATTGAGTCTGGCCATCATCAAACCATGTCCCAAAGTGCCATGTCCACATGCTTCTTGAATGCTTTCAGGAATGGTGACTCCATCACCTCCCTGGGCAGCCTGTTCCAACGCCTGACCACTCTTGCAGCAAAGAAATTTTCCTAATATCCAACCTAAACCTCCCCTGGGACAATTTCAGGCCATTCCCTCTTGTTCTAGCACCTGATACTACCAAGAAGAGATCAACTCCCATCTCAGTCCAGCCTGATTTCAGGAAGCTGTAGAGAGCAATGAGGTCTCCCCTCAGCCTTCTCTTCTCCAGGCTGAACAATCCCAGTTCCTTCAGCTGCTCCTCTAGACCCTTCACTAGCTTTGTTGCCTTTAAGAGACATGGTTCTTATGGCCCCAGGTGCTTTCCTGGCTAGAGATGGCTGGAGACCTGCTGGCTTTAACACAGGCCCTTTCCTCTCAGGAAGTTTCTTGTCTACTCAGTGCCCACTCTTTGCAATGAGCCCACAGCCTGTGTAAAACAAGCAATGGTACCTTTTTCTCCTCCCAGCTCAGGAAGTCCTTCTCTAGAGCAAACATGAAAGCATAATCCAGAGCTCCCACTAACCTGTGGTGGGACAGGACTCACCCAAACCATGCAGAGTTATCCAGTGTAAGCATCAGACTTGCTGATAAAACTTTGCACCCCACCCTTAATGATGGTGAATTAGAAAAAGCTTAGGGCTGCCTAAACAGGAGAAAGGGGCAGAGTGCCAGGAACCTTGAGAACACCAGCCTCCACTGCAGGCTGGGAGACTGCTGGCCCAAGCACTTCCCCCACTCTCAGCAGCCTTCATCAGAAAAGCAAATGGAATCCATACAGTTAAGGATGGACCTTTGTAATACTCATATTTTACCAAGCCAGACTTTGGCCAGAGCAGACCTTCTCTCTGTGCAGGTGAAGATACTACCTGGAGTTTTTGAGTGTGATGTGCCACAGACAAACCGCTCAGCTAAACCCCTGCAAAAGTGCATAAGCCCTGCTGAGCCCATGTCCTGCAGTGCCTGGAGGAGACATTGTTTAAACTGGCTCTCTGGCACACGATCAGCAAGATGAGAGGAAACAAATCAACATGAAATTGAGTTGTAGAAGATGCTTCTGATTAAATTTAAAGCTGTATTTTACGGCTCCTGGCCAAATACCTGAGGATGATAGACAGACAGACATCATTATCCCTGTGGCACAGCTGAGGAACAGCAGTACACAGGTTAAATTACCAGACTCCAAAGCAAACCCACAGCAGAACCATAGGAATAACTCGAGCTACATTTCTCTTGCCTCACACTGCTATGGTGGCCAGCTAGAAGTGAGCATTTAGCAACTACCTGGTATCGAAATCAGTGTGCTGAGCTCAACTCAGAAAACAAAGATCACAGAATCATAAAGACCTCTAAGTCCCACCTTCTACCCACACTCATGAGCACTAGACCATGTCCCTAAGTGCCACATACACTCATTTTTCAAACGCCTCCAAGGACAGTGATTCCACCACATTCCTGGGCAACCTGTTCCAATGCCTGACCACTCTTTCAGTAAAGAAATTCTTCCTAACATTGAACCTAAACCTCCTGTGGCACAACTTCTGGCCATTACCTCATTGTGTCCTTAATTACTTGGGAGAAGAGGCCAGCACCAGCCTCACTCCAGCCGTCTTTCAGGTAGCTGTAGGAAGCAATGAAGTCTGCTCTCAGCCTCCTCTTCTTCAGGCTAAACAATCCCTCTTCTGATAAGACATGCTCTCAAAACCCCTCACCACCTTTGTTGGCCTTCTGTGGACACGTTCCAGCACTTCAGTGTCTTTCTCACACTGCAGTGCCCAGAACTCAACCAGGTACTTCAGGTGTGGCCTCACCAGTTCTGAGTACAGGGACAGGATCACATCCTTACTCCTAATGGCCACCCAATTCCTGATACTGATAACACAGATCCGTAACACAGAGCAGACAGGAAAGCTGCTCATTTGTAATTTTTAAGGAAAAGAAATTAAAAAACACAAGACAACACAGACAGCAATGAAGCAGGTTTCTGTAGAAAACAAACACCAGGCAGTGCTTCTCCTTAATCAGGAGCTTGAAATATTCAGGAAGAGAAGCAGTGCGGTTACCCTGCCATGATGCTGCACTGCAGCAAGGTGTGGTTATCTTACTTTGCTTGCACCTTGAAAAAACAAAAATCCAACTCATCACTCGGTGGTAAAAGATGAAGCCTGAAAGCCATCTGACTTCTGCCTCAAAGTCAAGGGATGATCTCCTCAAGATTACCATTACACAGAATCACACAGAATGGTAGGGGTTGAAAGGGACCTCTGGAGATCATCAAGTCCAGCCTCCCTGCCAAGGCAGGTTCATCTGGAGAAGGCCACACAGGAACACATCCAGGTGGGTTTTAAGTGTGTCCAGAGGTGGAGACTGCAGTGCCTCTCTAGGCAGCCTGTTACAATGATGCTCCGTCACCCTTAAAGAAGTTCCTTCTTGTGTTTTTGCCACTGCAAAAGGATTACTGCTCATAATGTTCAACAATTTCAACTCTATGAACCACTTATACCAAAAAGATCACTTAAGAGGATGGCTTCTTAATGATCTGTGCTTCAGTGGCTTGCAGGATGTCACAGAACTGAGCTTCAGCACTTACTGTTAGACAGGGAAGCTCTGCCCCCTCATTTCCCACCTGAGAAAGTAAAAATGGGATTCTAACCAGCAGCAAAAAGGGAATCAGTAGCACAGCTGGAAAAGACCCTCACAAGCTGCTTCTATGATTAGTGGGAACTCAAACTTTAGAAGTTTAACTAATGATTAAGTCACCCAACCAGTCACCAGCTTATCTGCAGTGAGCACAATGACAAAGAGCAAAGGTTACCGCTCATGTTTGCCAAATCAGAACAGCCAATTCATTCCAGTGCAAACTCTAAATCCTCCCTGAACATTGAGTTGGTTGCACTGTGGTCTCTGCAGACATGTCTGACAGGTTTCACTAGGCCATCTGGCAGAGATCTTAAACCAGGCAAAGCTTTTTGGACACAGAAGCTCTGAAAGAACAGTAGCCAAGTGTGGCTTAAGAACAACTAGTTCTGATGACTATGAATATCATGGAATGGTTTGGGTGGGAAAGAACCTTAAAGGTCATCTAGTTCCAATCGCCCTGCCATAGGCAGAGACAACTTCCACTAGGCCAGGTTGCCCAAGGCCCCATCCAGCCTGGCCTTGAACACTTCCAAGGAGGAAACATCCTCCTTGGAACTTGCCCAGAACTTCCCTAGGCAGCCTGTTCTAGTGTCTCACCACCCTCGCTGGAAAGAATCTCTTTCCAATATCTGGTATAAATCTCCCCTCTTCAAGCTTCAATTCATTGCCCCTCAACCTGTCACTACAAGTCCTTGTAAAAAGGTCCCTCCTCAGCTTTCTTTAGACCTCCTTGAGGTACTGGAAGGCTGCTATAAGGTCTCCCCAGAGCCTTCTCTTCTCCAGGCTGAACAGCCCCAACTCTCAGACTGTCCCTATAAGAGAGGTTCTCCAGCCTTCTGATCATCTTTGTGGCCTCCTTTGTACCCACTCCAACAACTCCACGTCCTTGTGTTGGGGGCCTCAGAACTAGATGCAGTACTCCAGGTGGGGTCTCCTGAGAGCAGAGGGAGAGAATCTCCTCCCTGGTCCTGCTGGTCTCACTGCTTCTGATGCAGCCCAGGGTATGGCTGGATTTAAAAACACTTAGTGGACAGCCAGTGCAGAAAGGCTCAGTATGACAAGGGTTAAAGAAACTGACATTTTCACTGGGCATTAAACTACCAGAAAGCATCTCTGCTGTGGCATCACATGTCAGACTGGTAGCAGATGCCCCATCCTAGAGACCCAGCACCTGTATAAAAAGTCCCCTGGGAACAAAAAGTGTTAGGAATAGCTCCTGGTCAGCATCACCAGGGCTTTGCTGGCCTTTTGGGACACATTTGGTGCTGTCTGTCCTGATGCTCTTGTGATGACAGGAGAATTGAATTAGCTGGGGAAAGGAATCACTGCTAGGTATGGAATCACTGCCCTCCCCAGGACTGCTCCCAAGAGCATCACTTCAGCAACACGTCTATGTTACGTGTGTTTGTTGCATGAGGGGTTTGGCATCATCAGCACCATGCAAGGGAGGCACAGAATTTGTAACCTACTTCCAGTTTTTGCTTTAGAATATTTATTTCTTTTGACCTGTCAAATTGATGAAGCCAAGAAAACAGCCAATGTACCACTTTGGTGGCTCTGGGATCCATCAACTGGACATCCGTGGCCAAAAGGCCTTAATTCTGCCTGTTCTGGGTATTTGCTTAACTGATTTTAATTAACACCCAACATATTCCCAACAGGTTGTACTACCAGGGAACAAACAGCAAATTGCTTTTTCTCCAAACCTACCCTGCTGTAATAATAACAATGATTAAAGCCTCTGCTTTTTGCAGTAGGCCTGATTAAAACTAGCACCTCCAAGCTTCCACCAGCCCAGAAGTGGACAGCAGTGGGCATGCTCTTGGGTAAGGGTGAACTGCTGAGCCTGGTTCAGGTTCCCCTGTGGCAGCGAGTGGGGTACCTGGAGTACTGCATCCAGTTTTGGGGCCTCCAACACAAGAAAGACACCAGTTTGTTCTGTTCCTGCAGGGTCAGAGAAGGTCAAGGAGATGGTCAGAGGACTGCAGCAGCCCCCCCATGGGGACAGCCTATGAGAGTTGGGGCTGCTTAGCCTGGAGAAGACTCTGGGGAGATGTTACAGCAGCCTTCCAAGTACCTGAAGGGGGCTACAGCAAAGCTGGAGAGGTACTTTTGACAATTCATAGGACAAGGAGGAACAGATTGAAGCTTGAAGAGGGTAGATTTAAACTGGATATTAGGAATAAATTCTTTCCAGTGAGGGTGGGGAGACACTGGAACAGGTTGCCCAGGGAGGTCATGGGTGCCCCCTTCCCGGAAGTGTTCATGGCCAGGTTAGATGAGTCCTTGAGCAACCTGATCTAGATTAAAGTGTTCCTGCCCATGGCAGGAGGGTTGGAACTAGATGATCTTTAAGGTTCATTTCAACCCAAAGTGTTCTACAAATCTACAAAAACATGCTGCAGTGAGCTCAGAGGAAGAGCTGCAAGGCAGGTGACAGATGGGATTTCAAACTTTAGTGGTCACAAGGCAGGGGGAGGGAAGGGGTTTGCTCAGTCCCATCTTTAGTATCACATTCCTGCCCCAACCCCTCATAACTTGTTTTTCCTCTAATGAGCAGAGCTTTGTGTCAGGGACAGACTGGGCAAAGCCCATTCCCTCTGAGGAGCTGGTGGTGGGGAAGCTGGCAACAAGCCAGAGCTGTTTGCAAGGTGCCCACAGCTCACACACCAGTGCTTGTCTTTCTCTTTAGGGCTAAGTTATCACCCTGAATTTTTCTATGCCTCTTTCCAGAGTGCCACAGAGGGAAGCACCCCACTCTGTGACACCCACCAACAGACGCCAGGGATGGATAACTCACCCCTCTGCTTGTGAGAGCTGTGCCGTAGCACTGCTGCAAAGCAAGCCCTGCCTCCTCGCTGTGCACTTGGAGGACACGATCTCGTTGAAGCCTCATGGCACCACGCTATGCCAGCAGCATCTGCTTTATAAAAATAGATGTTTTAGATGCAAATTTTGCAGCTAATGAGCGACAGTGATGAAGATAAATGCAATTGCTTCAACCCCTCATCTGCCAGCAACATGATATTTACAAAACAACAACAACAACCACCAATAAAAGGGCTTTAATTAAATAGTTCCTTGGTACTTGAACCCAGCCAGGGTGAACACCTGATTTACTACTTGGTGGAAAGCAATTCCAGGCAGGAAGCAAACCAAATGTCTGTTTGAAATGTGTGGCCAGTTGTAAACCAGTTTTGTTCTGGGTCAGCCCAACTGTTTCAGTGCAAGTTAGGTTGACCCAATCCAACACTGACATTTTTTTTGCATTCATTGGTGTTGCCAAAGGTGTGCTTACCACAGAAAAGGTGCTAATGGCAGCCAGCCCTTTGCCCACCTCACTGCATTTGCCACAGGTGCCTGGCGATGGCAGAAGGGCAGGGGAGCAGGGCTTTGAGCCGGGAACGGCCCCGGCATGCAGCCGTGCTGTAGGGAGTGTTAGACGTGTGATGTGCCTCCATCTGTGCCACATCCCGTGCTTCCCAAGACAAAGCTATCTCCTCCCTGCCTGCATCCACTGTCACAAGTTTAATTAAAGATCTTTCACTTCTGCTGGAAATCATAGGATGATAGGAGTTGGAAGGGACCTCTGGAGATCATCTGGTCCAAACCCCCTGCCTTGTAGTCTCAAGGGGCATTGTGCCAAGCAGTGTGGACAGGAAACTGAAGAGTCATGGTTTGGTTCTTCAGGGGGCTGTTCTATTCCACCCTTGCCTTGCCTCCCATTTGTTTTGGGATGACCCTGCAGTGCACATGCATGCATCCAGCTGGAGTGTGATTTATTACTAGGCAGCCCAAACTGCATCCTCTGCAAGACAGAGCACCAGGAGTTCATAGCCATTTAAAGCCCTGACACAAGAAGAGCTATAAGCTTAGCTAGATCTGACATCTCTCCCAGTCAAAAGCAGTGACTTCTCCCACGTGCTTGCTAACCATGGCATGGTAGCACCCCACCCCCACCCTCCCTGTATTTTCTAGCTGACTTCTCTACATGTGCACATTTTCAGACAGCCTTATTTTATCTTCCACACGGGCACTCGGCATTTCTACCCCCACAGCCAGCCCTAGATGAGAGGAGTGGCACTAGCTGAACCAGGGCTAACCACAGTGTATCCCACAGCAGCCCTCCCATCCACAAGCCATCCTTCCTTTTCTCATCCATATGCATAACTACAGTCAGGTTAAAATTCAGCCTTGCCTCTTTTGCACCAACCCCCAGGCAGTGGGAAGTGACACTGCCCTCTCCTCCCCCTGCCCCCACTGAAATAGTGCAGTGGGATGTGAAGGCTTCACACAGACTCCAGGACTGACAAGATCAGAGTAGCTCAATCCATCTTCCAGCAGGCAGGTCAAAGGCAATGACCCAGCTTGAGCTTGGGATCAAAATGGGTTTGCCTCCACAGCCCCTCTTGAACGTGATGCCAGTACTCCCCCAGATGCCAAGCAAGTGATCCCCACCCTGAACCACGTGCTACTGTCTACCTACCACACACACACACAAAGACACAGGCACTGCTCCACAGACCAGGAGAGCAAGTAAGTTGTTTGCTGCTGGCTCAAGTCCATGTTTTCCTTGGGTTTGGCCCCTCCCTAGGAAGGAGGGAATGGCTGCATGCCCACCTATGCCATTTGTACTCCAGTGGTAAACCCACCTTTTGTTTTCATGCCAAACTAGGGAGTTACAGATGACCATTTGTATGCTTATTTATATTGCTGGATTGTGACTTGCTGTGTTTTGATACTGTGGATCTTTTGTGTTTTGTTTGTTTTTTTAAAGTTAAATATATACTGTTGCTGGACAGCTGGAACCATATGAAGTCTCTTTCTGTAGCCTGCAGAAAGCCCCATCAGCCCTGGATTGAAATGGGTCTTCCTCCTCTCACCACCAGGGTGGTGGAGATCATCCAGTAGGCACCAACCCAAACCCACGTTACTGGTGAGAGGAAGCAGGGGTCAGGGCACAGCTTTCTTAAGGAATTCATGACCCAGGGCCTTACAAGGGAGCAGAGGGCTGATGAGGAATCTTACCTGCACCTCTGAAGTGGGGACAAGGGAGAGGGGAAAAGCCATCCTGCCGTTCCCCTGTGCACGCACCTCTCAGCAATCCTTCTCACCTGAGTTTTCTTTCCAGCTTTAACATTTTAAAATAGCTCCTGGCACATGATCCTTTGTCCTCCTGTGAGAGTAGCCCTTGTGCTACTGCAGCCTCAGCCACACACACCAGGTGGAGCAGACCTTGGCACACGGCACAGCCATCAGAGGGGAGATTTCCCATGGCAGGCAGCTCTACTGCAATGGTTGACAGCCTGTCAAAATGCATCCACACCTTCTGACCATCCATACTTCATGCTCCCTGCTTCTCCTGCAGCACACAATGGCCCAGGCTGCCACCCTTCTGCTCCTTCAACAAAGCCACTACAAGTGGAGAAACACATGTGGGATCCCAAGCTGTCAAGGCTTCCTTTGGCCATCTGAGACAAGCAAGTGCTCATTTGTACCAAGGACCCCAAACACGTGGGCAGTTTGCATGCTGCCAAGCTTTACCTGGCCCTGCTTGGAAGCCTCACCTCTGTTGGAGGCTCCTTGCAAACATGGGTTGGCCTAACACCAACTGTCCTCTGTGAAAGACACCTTGTGCTCCCTTTCCCAGCCCTTGTGAAGCAAGGGCTGCAGCCATCACCCCATTTCTAGCACAGGTGGCATTCACAGAGGACAGCTTACAGCTGTCCTAGGGTGCCTGCAGCCCTGCTGGGAAAAGAACAGCCTCTTGTGCCTTTAAAAACTCAAATCTTCGGAGTTCTGCAATGCTGTCATGAGCGATGGTAGGCTGTGGGGAGCACACTTTGAGCACATTTCCCTGTGCTATACTGAGACTTCGTGGTCCCTTGCATGTCATTGCAGCCCACAGCCATCAGCTGCTGCTGGCTGGGGTGGTTTTGCTCCCTGTTGCAGTGCTTTGACTTTCCCCTCTCCCTGCTGAGAAAGGGGAAGTTGGCACCATGGCACAAAGCTCAGTGGCATTTGCTGCCTACCCAGAGGAGGTACAGGGATGACCTCCCTTTAGAACCATATGATAATTTGGGTTGGAAGGGACTTTAAAGATCATCTAGTTCCAACCACCACCACAGGCAGGGAAACCTTCCACTAGACCAGACTGCTCAAGGCCACATCTGACCTGGCCTCCAGAGAGGGGGCATTCAAGTCTTTTCAGGCTCTCAGCCTTCCTGGCAGGCAGGGATGGAGAGGAAGCCTGGCAGTACAAAGGGGAAGGGGCTAGTGGAGGAGGTGGTGAAAGGTGCCTAGAAGTAAATTAAACATTCACCAACAACAACTCCAAATGGAAGGGCAGACATCTGGAAATGGATCTGGAGAGACTAAAATGTGCTTACCCCAAGATCCAAATTGCTAGTGCAGGAAAATGCTTCTGTTTGCACTGGCTCATGCAGAAGGAGCAGCAAGAAACCAAAGCCAACTATGACCCTGGAGAAGTGGAAGAAGGCACCCATCCAGCAAGGCTGGGAGACATAGCCATTGGAAAGGTGACAGCACAGGTACTGCTTTTATCCTTGCAAGTGGTGCCCAGCACAGACCAGTAGTAACTGCCTGACCTGGCCTCAGCAAGGGACACTCCATGGCTGAGCTGCAGAGACAGACAACTCCACAGAGCTTCACAGAATCACAGAATGTCAGGGGCTGGAAGGGACCTCGAAAGATTATCCAGTCCAACCCCCCTGCCAGAGCAGGATCACCTCTACTAGATCACAGGTCTCTGTCCAGACAGGTCTTGAATACCTCCAGAGAGGGAGACTCCACAACCCCCTGGGCAGCCTGTTCCAGTCTTCTGTCATCCTCACAGTGAAAATTTTTAACTTAAGTTTCCATGGAACTTCCTGTGCCTGAACTTGCACCCACTGCTCCTTGGTCTGTCATCAGGCATCACCCAGCAGAGCCTGCCTCCATCCTCCTGGCACTCACCCTTTACATACTCATAAACATTAACGTGGTCACCTCTCAGTCTCTGCCTCTCCAAACTAGAGCTCCAGCTCCCTCAGTCTCCCCTTGTAAGGAAGATGTTCCACTCCCTTAATGATTTTTGTGGTTCTGCACTGGACTCTCTCAAGCAGTTCTCTGTCCTTGAACTGAGGGGCCCAGAACTGGACACAGTCCTCCAGATGTGGCCTCACGAGGGCAGAGTAGAGGGGCAGGAGAACCTCTCTCAACCTACTAACCACAGCCATTCTAATACACTCCAGACTGGCATTGGCTCTCCTGGCCACAAGAGCACACTGTTGGCTCATGGTCAACCTCCCATCCACTAGAACTCCCAGGTCCTTTTCCCACTTCACTGCCTTTCAACACATCGGTCTCCAACTTATACTGATGCCTGGGGTTGTTCTTTCCCAGGTGCCAGACTCCACACTTGCCCTTGTTGAATTTTACTCAATTTCTCCCTACTCAGCCCTCCAGCCTGTCCAAGTCTGGCTGAATGGCAGCACAGCCTTCTGGTGTGGCAGCCACTCCACTCACTTTGGTGTCATCAGCAAATTCGCTGACTCTGGGCCCATTTGGTACACGCTGTGTACCATTTTGATAAGAAAAAAAAGAAGAAAATAAAATGTCACCATAAAAAAAAGCAAACCAAAACGAATAAATAAACAAAACCCCCAAACACAGGTCAGGTTGGCTGGACATAAGCCAGCAGTGTGCACTTGCAGCCCAGAAGGCCAATGGCATCCTGGGCTGCATCCAAGAAGCCTGGGCAGCAGATCAAGAGAGATGATTCTGCCACTCTGCTCTGGTGAGACCTCACCTGGAGGACTGTGTCCATCTATGGGGCCTCCAACACAAGAAGGACATGGACCTGCTGGAATGGGTCCAGACGAGGACCACAAAATACGATCAGAGGGCTGGAGCACCTCTCCTATGAAGACAGACTGAAAGAGTTGAGGCTGTTCAGCTTGGAGAAAAGAAGGCTCTGGGGAGTACTTATAGCTGTGTTTCAGTATCTGAAGGGTACCTACAAGAAGGCTGAGGAGGGACTGTTTAGAAGGTCTTGTGATTAATAGGACAAGGGGCAATGGTTTTAAACTGGCACAGGGTAGATTTAGGCTGGACATTAGGAGGGAGTTCTTTACAATGAGAGTGGTGGAACACTGGAACAGGTTGCCCAGGGATGTGGTGAAGGTGTGCATGAAGACATTTAAGATCTGACTTGATGTGTCCCTGGGCAGCCTGATCTAGGTAGAGGTGTCCCTGCTCACTCACAGGGGCTGGATTAGATGACCTCTGAGGGCTTCCAACCCAATGCAATCTGTGAATCTGTGAAGCAGAAGCCACTGAGGACCAGTTTTGGCAGCAGCCCTGCCCAGCCATGAGGCAAGGCAAACCGAAAGGCAGGTCCAGTTTGGGGACCTTCAAGAGGACTTAGGCCAGCACCAGTGAGAAGGCTCTTCTCACACCCCCACAGTTCTGAGAAATCTGGTGGGTGAGGCAGAAAGCTACAGTTACCTTGTCACATCTTTCTCGTTTGGGTTTTGCCCCTCAGCACATGAAGTGCTTTGGGATGAAAACTGATAGAGAATGTTAAGATACTACGAAACAGACCTGTGCAGACACATCATCACGTGGCAAATCCAGTGGGATAATAGCCTGGAAAAGATGTCTTTAAAGCCATGCTAGTGCAATTTCAGAAGGAGAGAGGGAAAATAAAAATATATTTTAAAAAAATGAATAAAAAAAACCAAACAAAAAACCACCCCACACAAATGGGCAGTCAGAAACTGGAACTTAGCAAAGACATAAGCCACAGAGAAACCCCTCCATGGTTTTTCCTCACCCAAGCACCATCACAGGAACAGGTCCTTCCCTCATCCAAAGCATCTCCAGCCATGTGAGCCCTGTAGGCTGGCTCCCACCCACATCCCAGGGAGCATCAGCAGGCAGAAAACCAGGTGGCTTTCAGTGGGTAAAAATATGCAGAGACAAGAGATGATGGGCATGGCTTCTGCTGGCTCCTCAAACGGGCAGCAGCACCAGCTCTGCTGGAGTAGATGCCAAAATCCCCATTGTGAGAAGCCAGACAGCACCATCGCCCAGCAACCCAGGGAGCAGGGTGAGCTGTGGATTTCTGGGGTGCTTACTGCACAATACACTAGCTCTTGCCAGGAGACAGCAGCCAGTAAGCCTCGAGCTCCTGAAGAGCTGGAGAGGCCCAAAACAGCACTGCTCTACCCTTCTACAGCATCCTGTGGTTGGGCAGAAGCCAAACCAGAGCCGGTGCTGCCCTCCATGCCCTGCACGCAGCCCACAGCCAGCCTGCCTCAAGCCTTGCACTGTATCCCTGGGCAGACCTCCTCCCCAGCTGCCCACCTCCTCCATACCATGCGGCCCCAGAAGAGGTACATGGCCACCACATACATCTCACCCTGAATTCAGCTGCAGTCTGGCTCCCTCCTCCAAGCCAAGCGCAGAGCCTGCCCAGATACCCTCAGAGCACAGTTACTCACCCTGCTGGAGCTCCTCTGTACACAGCAATGGCGAGGCCAGTGAACCTGCCTTTCCAGTAACCACCACGGCACAGGGAAAACTACCCTCCCTTTGCAATTGCAGCCCCCTCAGTCATGAAGTCACTAAGGCTGGAAAAGACCTCTAAGATCAGTGAGTCTAACGATCAACCTAACACTGCTATGGCCATTAAACCATGTCCCAGAGTGCCATGCATTTCTTGAATACCTCCAGGGATGGGGACTCCACCACCTCCCTCGGCAGCCTGTTCAAATGCCTAACCACTCTTTCTAACATAAACCTCCTCTGACACAATTTCAGACCATTTCACAGAATCATTGAGGCTGGAAAAGACTTCTGAGATCATCAAGTCCAGCATATGACCTAACACCACAACATCAGCTAAACCACGTGTGGTGGTTTAGGAACTTGCACCACACACCACTATTGAAATTCACCAGACTAGCTCAGACCACTTGGAAGTAAGATGAAGCTGTATTTATGGCAAGGCAAAATTTACAAGCAATATACATAATATGTTTACAAGCAGTTACAATCATATACAAATTAGAAATAATATGGAAATCCAAACTCCCTCCCGGAGAGAAGAAACTGCCCAGAAGGGGCCCAGGCCTATTGTCTCTATCTCACTCTACTTTCCCAGACAAACAAAACAACCAGAAAAGCTTACATTGTTGTGTGTTAGCCAAGATTAATGGAGAGATATCAGAGCAAAGAGGAAGTGAATAGATCCAGCATCCCAGACCAGAGTGGGACAAACCGTTGACATTTTGGCTTTTTATCCCTCTCGTTAAACCAATGAGTGATATAGACTTCATCATTAGTTTCTTTTTACAACCACTGGTCTAATTTCTCTCATTAAAGTATTCCAATTAGCCTCAAACCAGCACACCATGCCACCAAGTGCCACATCCAATCTTTTCTTAAAGACCTCCAAGGATGGTGACTCCACCACCTCCCTCCATTCCAGTGCCTCCTGTGCTATCACCTGATACGAGGAGGTAAACTTTGACACAAGGGAAGATACTCTGGAACTTGTTTACAAAGGAAAATCACAACCTTATGGAACTTTGAAACCATTCTCCTTGCCCTGTCACAACAGGCTCTGCTATAATGACTGTCCTCATCTTTCCCTTTTTAGTACTGAAAGGCTTCCCAGAGCCTTCTTTTCTCCAGATTGAACAACCCCAGCCTTTCTTCATAGGAGAGTTAAAAATATATTATTTGGATTAATGTCTGGTGGTAAAAGAGAGGCATGGCATGTGCCTCTTTTAATGAACATCAGGGAGAACTCGGGAGGTGCTGCAGGTAGGCAGCAAACGTCCTCCTGGTGGCAGCTGCTCCATGTCAGCGAGCGATTGCTACCGCACTGGCTCCTGGCAGTAGCCAGAGTTTCCCCTGCTGAAGGCTGCTGGAGAAGTCCTGGCTGGCTCCCAGGCTGCAGGTGGTCTCCTTCATTGTGGGGGTAACATTCAGTGTCTTTTATGGACTTCGAGGGAAGTAGGCAGCCAGCAGAGCTGGTTGCATGTCCCTTGGGACATAAACACTTGGTAGTTTTATAGAATCATAGAATGGTTTGGGCTGGAAGGGAATTTTAAAGGTCATCCAGCCCAACCTTCTTGCAGAGAGCAGGAACATTTTTAACTCAATCAGGTTGCTCAGAGCCCTGTCCAACCTGACCTTGAATGTTTCCAGGGACAGGCCATCTACTACCTCTCTGGCGAACCTGTGCCAGCATTTCTCCACCTCCAGTGTAAAAAAAAATTCTTCCTTTTACCTATTTTAAATCTGCCTTCTTTCACCTGTGAGCTGCAAGCCTGGAAGCAGCACACTCTTGTGTCTAGGGCACATCAAGTGTGTCCCCAGAGCGAGTGAAGATGTGGCAGCCAGAGCATCTGTCTACGTTCAGCTCATACCTGGGGCTAACCTGTAGTTGTTACTCTGTCACCCAGTGACCCTTCCCCAGCAGAGAAGGGGAATCAGGAAAAGGAGAGAAGCCCTATGGGTTCAAAGGAAAATTAATTAAACAAAATAAGCAAATTAATACCAATGTATAAAGCTATACACTGCCCAGCAGTCACACAAACAGGAAAGCAATCTTCAAGAGCAGGAAAGAGGTGAGAAGGATGGCAACGAAAAGCCAAAGCAGGAAATCCAAGCAGAGGGCTTCCTCTGCTCAGAAAACTTCCCCCTTCACACGGGTTGTGATGCTGCCGTTCTGGGATACACCTGTAGCCAACCCCAGGCAGCTGTGTTGGCTGACTCAGAACTGCTAATGGCCAGCAGCCCACAGCTGGCCTGGGATTCTGTCCCATCAAAACCACGAAAGCATCCATGCACTGAAAAATGGCATGGCACACCTTGGCCTAAGGCTTGGGCTGACACACTCGTTCAGTCTGCTCACATTTCCCACTTGGTCCTGCCTCTGCAGCCCAAAGTTGGGACCCAGTGGGGCTCAGCAGGGTAGTGGCTTGCTCACAGGGTCATGCCATGTACAATGCTGCTGCTGCTGCTGCCCACACTTGGGGGCTGAAGGCTGTGTGGGACTGTGCCACCTACCTGGAGCCATCCTGAGGGACAGACGAGAAGCTGCCAGGTGCTGATACATCTTCAGTTGCCTCAAAGCCCACTGAGCTGCTCCAGATCACAATAAAGTGGAACCAAACCAAAGGCTGACTCCAAGGCCTCTGTTTGTTCCCCACATAGAAAAGGTCCATTCCAGGAAACAAGTTTCCTGAAGGCCTAATTTTAGGAAAAGGCTGTTTCTGCTGGCCGTGGCTGCTCTGTGCCCCCTCACCTTGCCCACCCTGCCCCCTGGCTCCACTCTGCCGGCTCCCAACCGCCCCGGGCAGGTTCTCTACAGCAGGTAAGTGCTTGTGGGTAGTGAACTGCAAAGAGGGGGTAAGCTGCCAGCGACGCCAATGGGGTTCCAGCGCTTCAAGGGATGGCTCTGAGCCTCAGGCCTGACAGAACAACCCCAAAATCCACGCCTGGATTCTCTGCTGCCAAGCAAACTGCACATCTCAGTGGGTGACAACCCCCAGACTGTCAAGGGCTGGGGGGCAAGTCCCGCACCAGCGACTCCCGGGGCCCAAGCAAGAGCGAGGCGCCCACCCCGCGGGACC
>VWYK01126497.1:7582-64229 GCA_013399775.1 Semnornis frantzii | reverse complement strand
CGCTCGACCCTGCCCTCCCCTGCACGGCCTCAGCCGAGGGAGCATCGCCATCTACCGGCCTCTGTGGGAAGCGCCGGGGACGGCCCCGGCCTGGCGCGGCCCGGCCCGGGAGCACGGTGCCACCGCACCGCAGGGCCTGCTCAGTGGGGTACCGCGGAAAGGAGCAGCGTCATTTCCAGAGCAGCAGGATCCGGGAGCTGTCGGGCACATCCCCAAGCCACAGAGGCTGAGTTGAAAGGCATCCGCAGACAGCTGAGCCACCCAAGCACCCCTCACACCCTGGTACCACCATTTGGCCACCCTGGCAGCCCCTCTGCAAAGCCACGTCTGTCCTGGTGCTCTCATGTTCTCTCCCTGTAAAGCCATATCTGTTCTGGTGCCCTCATCTTCTCTCCCCGCAAAGCCACATCTGTCCTGGTGCCCCATAATTTCTCCCCTGTAAAATCCACAGCTGTCCTGATGCCCACTGTGTTACTCCCCTACAAAGCCACAGCTGTCCTGGTGCCCCCACGTGCCCCTTGCAGCCCA
The DNA here is from genome assembly GCA_013399775.1 of Semnornis frantzii. Lineage (NCBI taxonomy): Eukaryota > Metazoa > Chordata > Aves > Piciformes > Ramphastidae > Semnornis > Semnornis frantzii. Next base: position 63,701 of record VWYK01126497.1, on the reverse strand, counting down.
TGAGTGGCACTGAGGGCTCCCCAGAGGAAAAAGTCATACAGTCATAGAATGGGAGGGGTTGGAAGGGACCTCTGGAGACCATCAAGTCTGACCCCCCTGCCAAAGCAGGATCACCTAGGGTAGGCCACACAGGAACATGTCCAGGTGGGGGTTGAAAGTCTCTAGAGAAGAAGGCTCTAAAACAGATGTGGGCAGCTTGATCTATCACCTTCAAAGATGCTTTTCCTCATGTTAAGGCGGACCTTCCTATGTTCCAATTTGTATCCAATGTCCCTCATCTGATCACAGGGCACCACTGAAAAGTGGCTGGCCCCTGCTTCTTGACACCCTTCAGATATTTGTAAATATTAAGATCCCCTCTCACTCTTCTCCAGACTAAACAGCCTCAGGTCTCTCAGCTTTTCCAGTCCCCAAAATCATCCTCACAGCCTCTGCTGGACACTCTCCAGTATATTCCTGCCCCTCTTGAACTGGGGAGCCCAGAAGTGGACACCAATACACCAGATGTGGTCCCACTAGGGCAGAGTGGAGGGGCAGGAGAACCTCCTTCTACTTACTGGACATTCTTCTCGTGATGCAGCCCAAGATGCAATTGGTCTTCTTGGCCCCATATTGTTTCCCCCAGATTCTATTGACACCAAGGATTGCCCTGACCCAGCTGCAGGGCCTTGCACTTCACCTTACTGAACCTCATTAGACTCTCCCGAGTCCAGTTCTCTAGCCTGTCTAGAGCCATTTGGAAGCTGCACCTAATTAGGTAATCAAGAAGAAAATTAGCTGCCACCTCTTCACGTCCAGCCTGAGCAGGTTGCCCTATAGCCCTGTGACACTGCTGGAGATGTTGGGATCTCTGTGCTTTAACAGTGGCAGCCTGAGCAACATCCAGCTTTCTTTGTGGCATTAATATATGTGCTGGGCTCTTCTTGACATTGAGTGAGGGGCAAGCAAAGTCCATGCTGAGTTTCTCCTGCAGCTTTAGAGACACCGTGGCAAGCAGCAGAGATGCTCCAGTCCAGGCTGGGCTGCTTTAAGAGCTCTGGACATGACTTTCCTTTGGGGCAGCCCATACCCACTCTCCCACCTCATCCACATCTGTCCCAGGACAGGCTCCTGCTGCTCTGTGCTTAGACAACCAACCAGGATGGACTGGAGTTGCCTTCAGGCTCTACCACTTGATTATGTCCTCTAAACCAATGGTGGGGTGGAGGTGTTTGCAGCCTTTGGTCCTGAGGACTCCTTCCAGCATTGCCTGCAGTGTGGCTGAGAGGGAGAGGAGCATGAGAAGCTCATGGTTGTGTCAGGCAGTTCTGACACCTTCTGCAGAAATCACAGGGTGGCACTTGGAAACTGCTCAGCAGGAGCCACAACACAGTGCAAGTGAAAACCAGGAAGACGGTAAAAACTGTGGAGCTGCCTTTGGTGAGCTTCCCTGGGGATGGAGAAACTCAGGCCTCTCCCAGGGGTGCCCACACACAGCCTGGACTCCTCACAGCCCTGGCTCTGCTCTCACCATGCCCTGCTCCCTGCAAAGCTACTTCCCATTTGTCAGGATCAACCCTTGGTACAGGGTCATAAGCTCAGAATTGTTTCTGTTGGAAAAGACCTCTAAGAGCATCAAGTCCAACCATCAACCCACGACCACCATGGCCATTAAACCAAGTCCCAAAGTGCCATGTCCACATGCTTCTTGAACACCATAATAGAGTCACCCAGGGACAGTGACTTCACCATCTCCCTGGGCAGCCTGATCTAATGCCTGACCACTCCTTCACACAAGAATTTGTTCCTAATATCCTACCTAAACCATTTCCTCTTGTTCTATCACCTGATACTACAGAGATCAACTCCCACCTCACTCCAGCCTGATTTTAGGGAGCTGTATGTAGAGAGCACTGAGGTCTCCCTTCAGCCTCCTCTTCTCCAGACTGAACAACCCCAGTCCCCTCAGCTGCTCCTCACCAAACCTGTTCTCCAGACCCTTCGCCAGCTCTATTGCCCTTCTCTGGACATGCTCCAGCACCTCAATATCTTTCTTGGAGTAAGGGGCCCAAAACTGAACTGAGTTTTCAAGCTACAGCCTCACCAGTGCTGAGTACAGGGACACAATCGCCTCTCTCCTCCTGCTGGCCACACTGCTTCTGATCCTATCTTTCCCTACTCTTGCTTTTATGCAGTGCTGTTGCTACCAGAGCTGGAATCTGATTCCTCTCCAAATTATCACGGACACAAAAGCCATCTCCTGGGTTGTTCCCAGGCTGCCCCATGCTGTGAGGGGCGGACACAGACCGCATGCCAGGAGAATGCTTCCCATATGCCTTTATTTGCAGAGTTACAGGATTGTTTTACAGGCACTGTGCATCGGTGTTTCAGACTGGTTCAGATTTGGCTTTTCTGTATTTCCCAATGACCAAAAGGAGTGGTGGGAATGGTGGGGGGGGGGAAATCCCTCAGAGCAACCCTTCCAGCCTCTGGAAAGGCGGAAGACATCTGAAAGGAAACGACCTGCTTCTTTCAAAGCCATGAAGCAAGGAGTCTGGTTTTATAAACAGGCTTAAAAAATAGTATCCATATATAAGAGCTGCTCAAAGCTAAGGTACAGCGGTAAGTGGTACATATCTAGGCATACCTGGTCACACCTTTTCTCCAAAGCTGGAAAAGGGATGGTTTCAAAAACTAAAAACACAGTTTAAAAAAAAAAAATTAAAAAAAAAAAAAGGGGGATTCCATGCATTAAGTTTTAGTGTTTTGTGCAATCAAAACAGGATGAAAATAAATATAACTTTTTAAAAAAGGAAAGAAACAAAACAAACAAAAAACCCAACCTTTTGCATGACACTAAATGGAAGAGAGGCCAAGTCTATAAGGCACTTTCACATGGACTATTCTAGGAAGCCTGGCAAGGAGCTAAAACAAGTGCAATCATTTACAATGGCATCAGGTGAGTTAAAGACATCTGGCTGGGGAGATATGAACCGAGAAAAACCTTAGGAGACTTTTTAGTCCTCATGAGAGAGGCTGGGGCATGGCTGCAGCTAGACGTCCAGCTCCTCCTTATTGCTGCCAGAAGACTTCCCCTCACTGAGGGCGCTGGACTCACAAAACGACGGCAGAGGGGTTCCTGGGGAACGACGTGAGGGTGGCTTTGGGGCCGGAGCAGGTAAGACGTTTGTGGCTGCCAGCTGCCAAGCTCCTGCATCACCTCCTGTGCGGCACGTCCCTTCTGTCCTCAACACGAGAGGTTCTCCAGCTTGCCCTGCAGCTTCCCCTCCCCGCCACCCTCTCCACGGCTGACCTTTAGCGAGCCGCTGAGTTCAGATGTTCCAGGAAGTTAAAAAATAGCCTCCGCCCTAAGCAGGGAGCCGGCTTGTTTTTGCAGGAGCGCCGAGGCCACCGGCGCAGCCCGGCAGGCCCGCAGGCAGCCAGCGCCGCAGGGGACCAAGGGGAAGGCGTGGGGATGCCTCACCCCAGCTCTGCTCCACCAAAGGCAACTTGACCCAGCAACCTCAACTAACCCAGCCGTCTCCACAGCCACTTTGCTGCTGCAGCCCTTCACCTGCTGCTGATAAAAGCTATGGAGATGCTCCAGGTGGGAGGGCTGCCCTGGGCCAAGTGCGGGCATTGGCTACCCCTAAGCACACGCGTGGCTGCTGCCAGAAAAAGACTAATCAACCTGGACGCCTGCTTTATGTCTCATAGTAGTCCTTTGTAAGCCAAGTTTCTTTTCCCCAGCTCTGCCCAGTCTTTAATCCCCATGAAGAGCTAGAGACCCCAGCTAAGGAGGCCCAGAAGCAGCCTCTAGCAGGGAGAAACTGGGTCTTTAGAGAAGAGCACAAAGTGCTACCCGGCATGCCAGGGCACCCAGTATGGGGGACATGAGTCAGAAGAACCTGGCCATGCCTGCTGCCATACATACCTGTGCCACACATACCAGAGCCTTACCACAGGGTCCCACAGCAGGAGGGAAACCCTCACCCTCCAGTGCCACCTGATAATTACTAAACGACCTTTATGAGATGTCTTGAACACAAAGAAAAACCCAAACCTGCCCTTCTAGCATCTCTTAAGAACTTGGCACAGGTAGTTCCCTAGGCTGAACAGTGCTGCAGAGACCAGTAAAGGACTCCCACCTCAGTGTTTTTCACTGTCTCCACACCTTGCTCACACACCAGAGAGGTGCCCAGAGGGCTGTGGGACAAGGCCGCTGAGTGGTTTTGGGATGAAGATACCAGTTCCAGCACAGGGAGAAGCTCCTTCCTCCACCAGCCCTCTTAAAATCAGGCTGCACAAGAGACAAAAGCACGTTAGGCAAAGCACACAACTTGCCTAAGCAACCCCTCTGGGCTGCTCCCGGCTCGCAGGGCTGCGTGTTCCCACTGACTCTGTGGAGCCAGGCTTTAAAGTTCAGCTTGTTCTGGCACGTTAGCTCTCTATTTACATGGAAAGGAGGGAAAAAAAACCAAACAAACAAACAAAACAAAACAAAACAAAAAACAAACAAACAAACAAAAAAAACCAAAGACAATCTAAAAAACCACAACAAAAACGCATTAAATAGGGAGAGTATAGCTTTCAAATGGGAAGGGCGAGGGCTGGAAAGTGTCTTGTAGTGCAGTTCAGAAGAGTCAGTTGGGGACAGGTTTAGGGTAGTGGCAGAGTTGGACGTGTGGCTTTAATGCAAGTCTTCACTCTGGGACAACTCTGTCAGGATCTGAATGAGGTTGTCCAGCCCCCAGAGGTAGCCATCCTCTCTGTTCCCTTCCACCCAGGGCACATTGTGCTGGAGAACTTGTCCCTCTGGCAGCGGGGTGGTTTTCCCAAAGTCAATCATCCAGACTTTGGCCTGTTCCTTCTTGTCATGAATGAAGAGGAGGGAGCTCCCAATTACCTGCAGAGAGGAAAAACCAGTTAGTGGTTGGTCCCATTGCTCATTCACAGCCAGCTTTGAGGCTTTCAGATACCTTATCTCAGGCTACATTTTATAGAATCATAGAATTGTTTTGTCTGGAAAAGACAGCTCTAAGATCATCCAGTCCAAGCATCAACCTGAGACCACCATGCCCATTAAAACATGTCCCAGAGTGCCATGTCCACGCCTTTCTTGAACACCTCCACGGATGCTAACTCCACCACCTTCCTGGGCAACCTATTTCAGTCCCTGACCACTCCTTCAGGAAATAAACTTTTCCTACTATCCGACCTAAACCTCCCCTGGCACAATTTCAGGCCATCCCCTCTCATTCTATCACCTGTTCTATCTATCATTTGCAAGACCCCAAGATTTTGCATGAGCAGAAGCAAGCTCTGCCTGTTGCTGGCATGCAAATGGAGTACTTATTCAAGCTGATTTACTCATACAAATCCCAGCTCTTGGCAGGAGGATCAGAAAATCACAGGCATGAAAGACAGAGATGTCATTTTGTAAACTGAGTCAGAGTCCTCAAGGGTGGAATGAACCACACAATCACAGAATGGTAGGGGTTGTAAGGGACCTCTGAAGATCATTGAGTCCAACTTCCTTGCCAGAGCAGGACCACACAAGGCAGATGACAGTAACAGGACCAGGCAGGCACCGAAAGTCTCCAGACATTCTACCACCTCTCTGGGCAGCCTGTTGCAGTGTTCTGCCACACACAAATGAGATGAATTGTCTCAGCCTTTAGGTGTTTTTTTTTCCCTAGGTTAGTTCTTTGTGACTGGCTTGTGCTGCTCACACTCACCAGGCATCACCACAGGGACAGGCATGCTCCTTGCAATGTGTTGTCTCCTGCCTGAAACATCATCCAATTGCACCAAATCCCCTCCTGGCTTTCAAAGTGTTTTGGAGATGCAAACTGCACATAGCTCAATGTCTTTTTCCATGAGTTCACTTGGCTGCATCTGCTTCAGAGGGCTTTTTCATATCCTGATTGGCTTTGGGGAAAATCCTGCAGCAAGTATTGGCTTGGGCAAGCCCATGGGTATATTTCGGAAGGTGAAGTACACTGACAACAGAGGACTCAAGGCCTGTCGCAGCAGGATGAGATCCCACAAGCTCAATTCTCACCACCCATGGAGCAAAGAGATGCTCAGCAGGGTGGGTACCTCCAGCTCAGCACCCTGGCCCACCTCAGCTCAGAGTCCCAGCTAGGCTGCCATGCAGCAGCAGCTCAACTGTGGCTCTCCAGTGCTTAAGGAAGATGTATTGGTGTCAAGCCATTAGCCACCGTGCTCTTCTGCTGAACCTCCTCCTCCTTCAGGCAAAAGATTTTAGCATCAATGAGTGTGCTTCAGAGCTGTCCCAGTTGAAGACTGCCTTCCAGATTATCTCTGATGTATATGACTTGGTGGTTTACAAACTCATTGGCCCTTCTATCACAAACAAGAACCTTGGTGACCAGAGTGCAGTGGCTGTCAGAAGACATAAGCCATGCAGATGCATAGAGATGCACAGCTTTGGGCACAACCAGCTGGTGTCAGCCTTCCAAAACAGCAGCACTAAGTGTTACAGAATCACAGAATCTTTCAGGTTGGAAAAGACCCCTAGGATCATCGAGTCCAACCATTAACCCTACTCTGCAAAGCTCACCCCCAAAACCATATCCCCAAGCACCACATCTAAATGACCTTTAAAGACGTCCAGGGTTGGTGACTCAACCACCTCCCTGGGCAGCCTGTTCCAATGTCTGTGGAAAAATTCTTCCTAATGTTCTGCTCTGGTGCAATCTGAGGCCATTCCCTTTTGTTCTATCACTAATTACCTGTGAGAAGAGACCAGCAGCAGCCTCTCCACAATGTCCTTTCAGGTAGCTGTAGACAGCCATGAGGTCTTCCCTCAACCTCCTCTTCTTCAAACTAACCATCCCCAGCTCCCTCAGTCACTCTTCATCAGATTTATTCTCCAGGCCCTTCCACAGCTTCCTTGCCCTGCTCTGCACTCTTGTTCCAGCACCTCCACATCTCTCTTGTATTGAGGTGCCCAAAACTGGACACAATACTTGAGGTGTGGGCTTGCCAGAGCCAAGTACAGGGGGACAATGACCTCCCTACTGCTGCTGGACACAGTATTTCTAATACCAGAGACCCACATCCATGCCATCAGCAGGGTTTAGTTTGAGGCTTGCCTCCAGAAGAGCATTTTGAAGTGGACACGTACTATTTGCAAAAGCTGTTATGAATTTACATTTTTGAGGGGACTTCCTTCTCCAGCACATTGGGAAAACATCCAAGGTCCAGAGATACTGATCATTTGCCAGAAATGTTTATCTTTAGCTCTTCTTCTCAGCTCTTATAGCCCTGTCTTTGCCTGGACAGAGATTTTAATGTTAAGGGAAAGCCTTTTGCTTATGTTCTTCACTTCCTTGTCCTGGGTCACTGAATTCTCCTGCAGCTCCTTCTCAGAGCCCTGCCCAGTGAGGGCCCCATGGAGGGACATGCAGAGCTTGGCAGAGCTTATGCTGCACTTTGTCTCAAAGTGGGATGGAAAGTCAAAGCTGCTCTTTTTTAATTTTTGAGGAGTGGAAACTCCTTTCAAAACCTCCTTGAAAGGCTGTTTTGTTTCTGTGTTTTCCAGTGAAACCCTGGCACTTGGATTTGCTTTCAGCCTTGAACTGACCTGAACCCCTCAGTTTTGACATTTCCTTTCCAATTGACTTACAGGCGCTGCTGTTAGAGGATTTGGCCCCATCCATCAGAGATGTCCAGGGACAGGACAAGGGGCAATGGGTGCAAGCTGCAGCACAGGAGGTTCCACGTCAACATAAGGAAAATTTTTTTCACTGTGGTGGTGACAGAGCACTGGAACAGGCTGCTCAGAGAGGTTGTGGAGCCTCCTCTGGAAACTTTCAAAACCCACCTGGATGCATTCCTGTGTGACCTGCCCTAGGTGATCTTGCTCCAGCAGGTGGGTTGGATGATCTTTCAAGGTCTCTCCCAACCCTTAATGCTCTGTGGTGCCACCAGGTCCCAGCAGGACCCTCCATGAGCACCTGAGGGACAGTAGGCTCTTACAGCTGTGGCTCCTGCTCCCTCAAGGACTCCTATGAGGCTCTTTTGTCCATAGACAACAGGTGCCAAGGTCACATGCTCTCAAATTTTGTTACATAGATGCAGTAGCCAATGCTAAATTTATAACATGATCAGGCTGGCTGAGACCTTGAGCAACCTGTTCTAGTGGAGGGTGTCCCTGCCCTTGGCAGGGGACTTGGAACTAGATGATTTTCCAGGTCTCAAATCATTCTATGACTGTATTTAATTCTACTTCCTGTCAAAACAGGAAAAATAAAATAAATTAACAGGGTTTCCTCTTAGTTTTCCCACCAGAACTGAATTTTTGCTGTAGAAGATGTTAATTTCACGGGTACCCATCTCTTTTCTGGAAGAAAGTCCTACCAAAGAAAGAGTCCTTACCCTGTTGCCCCAGGCAGCTTGGCAAAGGCAGTTTTGAGATATCTGCAGTTTATAGAATGCATCAGGTTGGAAGGGATCCTCAAAGGTCATTTTGTCTAGACACCCTGCAGTGAGCAAGGGTATCTCCAGCTAGATCAGATTGCTCAGGGCACCATCCAATTTGACCTTGAATATCTCTAGGGATGGGGCCCCAATGACATCTCTGGGCAAGCTGAGATTTATGGCTATGTTGAAACCTTACTTGATCAGATGGAGCAACTGGCAGCCAGACAATACCTGACACACATTCTGAGAGCCATTTCTCTGCAGAAACCCCCTACACTTTTGCAATAAGGATTTTTCCCAGTCATATAAACCCAAATTCCTCCTAGATCACTTCCAGTCTCTATGAACATTGGTCTCCATAGAGCTGAGCTCAAGAGAGACGCATTTGTCAGTCATCAGCTGTATTTCCACAGGAATACTGGATAAACAGGAATGGGAAATTATGGATATAGCAATGCATTCCAAACTGTAGGCATTTTCAGCCTCTGATTTCTCTTCTTTCATTGGACAAGCTGAGATGAACCCATTCACACTTCCAGGCAGCTCTGTTCAGACACCAGTATTACCTCGTGGCACTTGAAGAAAGGGGAGGTCTCCAGGGTAGCACGGATACCCTTCAACCGGTTCAGGTAACTGTTCTGGAATGACAAAAATAAACCCCCAAATGGTTACCACTGCAGGAAGACCACACATAAACTGCTGCATGGGGCAGACAGCAAAGTCATCCCTCCTACTATCCTCTCCATGACACTACATTTGCATGGAGAGATGCTGGGAGTGTCCCTCAGTCACCCTGCACTCGCCATCCCCCCACAGACCTGTCTCGTATGCCATCTCGTATGACACTGCCCATGCCATCATATACCATGGTAAAGAGCAGGCTCAGAGGCTGCTGCAGCCCCCAGGGGTGAGGGCTCAGAGCATAGCTGTGCCTCTGCAGCAAGGTTAGGGTTCAATCCTTGAGCATCCTCAGCAGGCTCTGACCTGGCCTGAGCTGTGCTGCTGCAGTAACCTTCATGGAATAGAACCACAGAATTGTTTTGACTGAAAAAGATCTTTAGGATCTTCAAGTCCAGTCATTCTGTAAGCCCACTAAGGCCGGTGCTAAACCACGTCCCTCATCACCACATCTCTGCATCTTCAAAACACCTCCAGAGATAGGAATTCAACCACCTCCCTGGGGAGCCCATACCAGCACTTGAGAACCTTTTCACAGGATCACAGGATGTTCGGGTTGGAAGGGACCTCTGGAAATCTTCGAGTTCAACCCCTTTTAAGTGAAGAAATTTCTTCTAACATCCAATCTAAACCTCCCCTGGTGCAACCTGAGGCCACTTCCTCGTGTTCTACCTTGTCCCCCTCCACTGCTCTTCTCTCACCCCTGTGCCAGGATGACAGTGCTCTTTGCCATTCTCCAAGCCTTTTTAAAAAAGATTGCTCAGGCTGCAGGCCCTCAGGGCAGGGAGCCGACGAGCTGCAGGCAGTCTCTGCAAGAGGAGCCCTCTCCTGGCAGCCCCCTCAGCATCCTTCACTCACCAAAACGTTGCGGTTTCCTCTGGTGAACTCCCTGAAGGCCTCCATGACTTGTTCCTTTGTCCGTGTCTTCTTGAAGTCCCGGTTCACAGTGCCATCCTCTTTCTTGAAAAGAAGGGAGAGTGATGAAACGAGGGGAGAGTGATGAGTGAAATGAGAAGAGAAGGACTAGGGCAAAAACGGGTGCTTCAGCAGCCACACGTGCCCCTGAGTAGAATATGACCAGGTTGTTCTGGCAGCCAAAGGACCTGCCTGTGGGGGAGCAGTGAGAAGAGGCAGCAGCTCTCTGCCTTGCCCAACCCGAACAACCCCACGGCTCTCTTTGCTTTAACCCTTACATGAACAGCAGCTCTACACCTCCATGTCCTTGCTGAGGTTACCAGTCATGGGGACAAGCTGCCTCTTGTGGAGTGCATGGACTCAATACCCATCAGTGGCTGGAGATGACCCACTCCTGGGTACACCATGCCAGAATGGCTTCCTGTCACTGCTGTGGTCGATCACAAATGCTGACACCAGGCTCAGGCTGCACCCCTGCCTTGCTTGTGGAGAAAAACTCAGTGTGACCATGGCAAGACACAACCAAATGTGGATGAAGGGAACATCTCAACAGCAGGCACAAGCACCTCTCCACATAAAGGTCTCCACCCACTGAAGCAAGGAGATGAAGGCAAGGAGCAAACCCTACAGCTGTCAGTAGTCTGATGCTATTCCATGGAGTGGAACCCCTAAACAGCAGCAACCTGTCACCGAGATGTAGTGAGCAGCCTTGTGCTCTGCTCTACCTCGTCCCCAGAGGCACATCCCTGTTTGGCCCACCACAGAGGTGGTTGTTCCACCATGGGGCAGCAGGTAGCCCTGACCCAGAGGCTCCTGGCTGAGCCTCTGGTTGGCTTTGAAAGTGGCTGGAAAGTTGCCCACCAGAAAAGGACCTGGGAGTGCTGGGTGACAGCCAGCTGAACATGAGCCAGCAGTGTGCTCAGGTGGCCAAGAAGGCCAACAGCAGCCTGGCCTGGATCAGGAATAGTGTGGCCAGCAGCAGTAGGGAAGTGATTGTGCCCCTATACTCAGCACTAGTGAGGCCACACCTCAAATACTGGGTTCAGTTTTGGGCCCCTCACTACAAGAAGGACATTGAGGTGCAGGAGCAGATCCAGATTAAGGCAACAAAGCCGATGAAGGGTCTGGAGAACAGGTCTGGTGAGGAGCACCTGAGGGAACTGGGGTTGTTTAGTCTGGAGTAGAGGAGACTGAGTGGAGACCTCTACAACTCCCTGAAAAGAGGTTGGAGTGAGGTGGGGGGTGGTTTCTTCTCCCTATTACCAGGTGATAGAATGAGAGGAGATAGCCTGAAATTGTGCCAGGGGACGTTTAGGTTGGAGATTGGGAAAAAAGTCTTCCATGAAGGTCAGGCATTGGAACAGGCTGCCCAGGGAGGTGGTGGAGTCACTGTCTCTGGAGGTGTTCAAGAAACGTGTGGGCATGTGACTTGGTTTAATAGCGTTGGTGGTGTTAGAGATGTTTGGACTCGACGGTCTAAGAGGTCTTCTCCAACTGAAGCAATTCTATTCTATTTCATTTCACCCCAGCTGCTGGGCTCTTGATGTTTAGACCAGCAGACTTCATTGTCCAGAGCAGCTGCAGGTCGGGCAGGCAGAGCCAGCTTCCTGGATACAGGAGCTATTTTAAACCACACATGCTGCTCTCAGCTCCACTTGCACAGCTCCATCTTACCACTCTGGACAGCTTGTTTGCACACAATAGAGCAATAGGACGGAGGCCAAGAAGACATCCTGTGAGCTGGGGAAGATGAGGTAGGGATGAAGAAGCAGAGCAGAAGCTGAGGAAGGAAATGAAATCACTTGCCCCAAAAACTGGTGGTAGCACATTGAGACCCATCCAGGGCAGTGCCCTGGGCTGAGGACATGTGCATCCCTCTAGACAGGAGGCTGGCTGTGGGCATGGTGGCCAGTCCAGTTAGAGGGAAGGTCAAGCACCCAGCCTGCCAGATGGGTAAAGGGAACCCAGAAACAAACCCACACCCGATGTGCAATTTAGGATGAATTCAGGGCAGACTTCCAACTTCCAGCTTGTGTTTCATGCAGGTGTTAACAAAAGTGATAACAAAAGCAAAGTGTGAAAGGTCTTAGTCTCCAGGAAGAACTTTCTTTACACAGTGTGCAGCTGATACACCCAGCTTTAAACCACTCTGGACCAATCCCGACCATCTCTGGAGGTGTTCAAAGCCAGGCTGGATAGTCTTGAGCAACCTGCTCTAGTGGAAGGTGTCCCTACCCATGGCAGGGGGGTTGGAAATAGATGATCTTTAAGGTCCCTACCAACCCAAACCATTCTATGATTCTTTGATCTTTTGATCCTACACTAGTGCTGCCACAGGGTATAAAAGCAAGGCTAATGACTGGCAGAGCCTGCGCCAGTAAAGGCCAGGGACAGCCTTCTCACTGGAGACCTCTCTGCTGCAGGATCACACTGGTTCCCATGAGGCAGCAGGCTGCAGCAGCAGAGACAGGGGGCCTCATCAAGGATGCTGTGCACTGTACCACTGTATGTCCATCACAGGAACCGTGATGTGGCAGCTCAGAAATCAACCCACCCTCTCCCCAGGGGATGATAGATATCAGTTTGGAGAAGTGCCAGAGCATTAATTTCACATGTAAATAGCCCAACTTTACACAAAGCATCCAAGAAAGGAGATGGACTTCTAAGTGCTCCTAAAAATAAACGAAAATCACAGGTGGCCTTTCAGATAAGGCCATCTAGGCTTCAGGCAAGCCAAACCAGCCTGCCCGCAGTACTGCTCCTGTAATTATCTGCCTCCTGCCCTTTCCTTGCCCAGCCAGATTCTGCTGCCACAACGTTTGCAGGTGTCCAAGGCCTGAGGGCGCTGGGTTCCACACAGCAGAAATGTGAGGGGGGCTGATAGGGACTACTGCAACCCTCACCCCACCAGTGATTCCAATCTGCACTGGTGTCACCAAGGCAGGTTGGAGGGCAGCCGGCGCTCCCTGTGGCACTGTGTCTGGCCTGGCACGGTGCTCATGAGCTGCCCATAGCAAAGTCAGCAAAGGGCTTTCAGGGTTGGTTCCTCAACCTCCCTGGGCAACCCACTCTTATTACTCTGGATTAACTGTTGTACTCTTATGGAAGACAACTACCAACTGGCTTCAAAAACATCAACACTTTTCCTCTCCTATTATTAAAAAAAAACATAATGTAACTTTTGGTTTGTTCACTTTTAAAACAGCAGAATACCAAATCGTGAAACCTTTCGGAGTGAGCTCCAGTAAGCTTCCACTGGGTCTCCAAGGATCACTCAAGTTACTTTTACCATGGTAATTTTATTAATAGCTGCTGTTCCTAGCAGCTTCAAGCCACTCCAGAAAGTTGGATGAGTGTCATTACTGCTTTTTGCAGAGGAACATTTCCATTTTAAACAGGAAGAACTGGATTCTTATGGCCACTTGAGAAAACAAAAGCTTAATCAGGAAAGAGCTCCCATCTTAACTCCCAACCCTGAGCTGCATCTTCACCTCACCTGCCTGTATGGTCCCAAAGGCATTGGAAGAGGTTGCCCAGGGAGGTGTGGGAGCCACCATCCCTGGAGGTGCTCAAGAAACCTGTGGGCATGGCACTTTGGGACATGGCTTAATGGCCATGGTGGTCTTGGGTTGATGGTTGGACTCAATAACCTTAGAAATCTTTTCCAACCAAAACAATTCTATGATTCTCTTTGCTGCTTCTTGCCTTCCAGCCCAAAACCCAGGGCCAAATCCTGCCCTTCCCTTACACAGCAAGGTGCTCTCTTGGATGAGCTTCAGGCTTCAATCAGAGGAAAACACACATAGCAGGAAAGAAAACATGGGGAGACTTAGCGTTAAATAACACTTTTCCTGCAATTCCCTCAGAGGGCTCAGCAGCAGCTCAGGTGGCTGGAAGCACCTTCCTCAATACAGAGACTCGAGCCCAGAAACAGGGTAAATACAGGGATACAACACAACCAGCTCTACAGCCCTGCTGGAAAATAAAGCCAGCCAGGAAGAGCATGAACTGCTAACGACTCAGCTTAGGGGGAAATAATCAAGAAGTTGAGGGATTTAAAGAGAATTACAGTAATAAGAGCCCTGATCAAATTAGTTAGCCCCTAGCAGCAGCAAGAGGAGGATTACTCCTGGAGGCCAGCACTTCTCAAAATTTTTCAATTAAAGGGCTGCCTCACCTCTCTGGAAAGAAAAAATCCACTGCTCACACCATGCAGCTGCTCACTCATGCAAGCTAAAGCAGAGGTGCAACCCTCACCACTGCTTTATGGCTTTTATTTACTTCCACAGTGGTTTAATTTTTTGGCCTGTGTGGGAATGTGATTTGGGGGGGGTTTAATTTCAAGGAGTTCACTATTACCTGCATTTGCCATAAATCCCCCTGAACATCCCTAGATCACAGGATGAGAAGCACCACTGGAGGCTAAGGATGGATGGATGGTGTTGGACTAGAAACAAACACCAAGAAGAGCTTCTTTAAATCCATCAACAGTAAAATGAAGCAGAGGAAAAAGTGGGTCCACTGTTAAAAGAGGCGGGAAAGATGGTGACAGATGATGGGAAAATTACTGAATGCCTTCTTTGCCTCAGTCTTTACTGCTAAGCCCTCAGGAATCTCAGACACTGGAGGTAAGGGAGCAAAACTGGAGGGAGGGCAACTCTCCACTGGTCAGTGTGAAATGGTTTTGAGATCATTGGATGGAATAAAACTACACGGATCCATGAGCCCCAATGGGGTGCACCCAGGAGTGCTGAGGGGGCTGCTGATGGTGTTGCTGTACCATTCTCCATCATTTCTGAATGATTATTGAGAATGGGGGAGGTGCCTGAGGACTGGGAGAAGGTCAATGTCACTCCAGTCTTCAAAAAGGGCAAGGAGGAAGATGTGGGAAACTACAGACCAGTGAGCTTCACCTCCATCCCTGGAAAGATGGTGGAGCATCTTTCTGGATGCTTTGGATTCTGGAGGCCATCTCTAACCAGATGAAGGAAAAGAGGGTTATCAAGAGTAGCCAGCATGGATTTACTAAGGGGAGGTCTTGCTTGACTAATATGACAGCCTCCTACAAAGGCATGTCTGAATGGGTAGATGAAGGGAGAGCAGTGGATATCATCTACCTTGACTTCAGCAAGGCTTTGGATATCATCTCCTATAAAGTCCTTGTAGGTAAACCCAAGAAAAGTGGGTTAGATGAGTGGACTATGAAGTGGATTGGTAACTGGCTCAACAACAGAGTTCAGAGAGTTGTGATCAGCAGGACAGGGCCCAGCTGGAAGCCTGTGGCCAGCGGTGTTCCCCAGGGACCAGTACTGAGTGCAGCTTTACTCAATATCTTCATCAGTGGCCTGGAGGAGGGCATTGAGTGTACGCTCAGTAAGTTTGCTGATGATACCAAACTGGGCCAACACCCCATCAGGCTGTGTTGCCATCCAGTGAGATCTGGACAGGCTGGAGACCTGGTGAAGGCAAACTTCATGAAGTTCAATAAGGACAAGTATAGAGTCCTGCATGTGGGGAGGAATAACACCAGGCACCAGTACAGACTAGGGGTTGTCCTGCTGGAAAGCAACCTCATGGAGAAAGATCTTGGAGTCCTGGTGGAAAGCAAGTTATTCATGGGGCAAGAGGGCCAATGGCATCCTGAGGTTCATCAAGAAAAGTGTGTCCAGCACGTCTAGGCAGGTTCTCCTCCCCCTCTGCTTTACTCTGGACTACTGTATCCAGTTTGGGGCTCCCTAGTTCAAGAGAGACAGGGATATACTGGAGAGAGTCTAATGGAGAGCTACGAGTATGATAAAGGGACTGGAAGATCTCTCCTGTGAAGAAAGACTGAGGCTGTTTAGTCTTGACAAGAAAAGGATGAGAGGGGATCTTATTAATGTCTATAAATGTTTGAGGAGCTACAAAGACGATTGTGGGACTTGAACATCTCTCCTATGAAGAAAGGCTGAGAGACCTGGGGCTGTTTAGTCTGGAGAAAAGAAGGCTGAGAGTGGATCTTACTAATGTCTATAAATATCTGAGAGGTGGGTGTCAAGATGAAGGTGCCAGTCTCTTTTTGGTGGTGCCCAGTGGCAGGGCAAGGAACAACAAGTATAAGCTGGAACACAGAATTTCCATCTCAACATGAGGAGGAACTACAGTAATGATAACAGCACTAGAACAGGCTACCCAGAAAGGGTGCGGAGTCTTTAAATCATGTGCTATTGAAAGGCCATTGCAAGTCTTCTCTCACTAATACAACTGCTCTGTGGTTACAGACCTGACTGTTCAAGTTGTCATCCCAGACATCTCTTTCTCTCCACAAAATCTACTTGCTAGCAAAAAACTTCTGGGCTGCCTCATCTAATGGTGACACAAAAACAGCCCAGCAGGTGTCTCCAGAAAGGTGAGGACTGCTCTGAGCAGTCAGCAGGTAACACAGGGGTGCAGGTGCCAGCAGAAAGTGCTGCTGCTTGTGTTTACCCCATTCGTAAAGCTCAGCTGCTGCATTTGTCCACACAGGGATGTAAACAAAGCTTCCTGACCAACTGCAGCTAAGCTCTCAGCTCTAGCCACAGGTCGGCACACGTTCAAGCCGAGATCTGGATTAATGGCTCAGCCTAGCAGCACAGCAGTATCAAAAGCAAACAACTCATTTGAGTCTTTTGAGTTGGAGAACAGCACTTGGCACTTCACAGTCAGGGAAATCAACCAAGCAGCTGATTTAATGAGATTATGGTCCTCTTGCCTCGATGCCCTGAGCTCAGCTGCACTCTCAGAAGAGCAGTGCAGCCCTGGGCCAGGTGCCTGACAAGACCGGTTTGGCTGCAGGACCCAGGGGTGTCCTGATGTGACACGGCCTCGCCACTAGCCTGCTGCATGCGTGTGGCTCTGGGAGTTTGGTTAAACTCTCAGCAGCTGCTGTCCCTGCTCCGAGGAGCACTCTCACCTTTATCCCCTCAATCCTGAAGCCCAGCGTGGCTGTCGAGCTGATGGTCTCCCTCCACTGCATGTAGCGGGGCTTGGTTACTGCCCGCAGCACATTCTCCTCCTCGGTGGGGGCGTCGGGGTCCACCTCAATCATCTTCTGGTACATGTCCTTCCTCAGGCTCGGCTTCTTCCGGGCCTTTATCAGCTCCTCCTCCAAGTACGTCCTGCAAGGAGTGAGGTGGGCGACACACATCAGCAGGGCCATAGGGCCACCACACAAGTTGCTACACACCTACGGCAGCTCTTGCCCAGAAATCAGGACTATGCAGCAGAGATGATCCCTAGGGAATAGGGCAGCACAGGAAAGAATGGAGCAAGCTTTGTTATGTGTTAATTGATCCTGACCTAGTTAGCACCCCATCACCTGATACCTTTTCAATTCACCAAGTAACCACGACTGGTTTGGCAACAGAAGGGAGGTTATTTCTCACGGGTGTCCAGACTTGCTGCTTCCCCACTGGCAGCTTCCTGATGCCACCCCATGGTCCTGGGGGCCCTGTCCTCCAATGCTATGCTTAGCGAACATGAACAGCAACTTAGTGGCTCTCACAAACTAAACATGGCTTTCAAGATGTGCCTAGAAAATTGCCCCCAATTACCCTGGAACCCAATGGAGTTGAAGGCAAGAGGGAGGTTGCTGAATCCCAGCCGTCAGCATTAGTTGCTGCTTCCTCCAAGGTCTGGCCAACGCGGTGGCTGCTGCTCTTTCCTTCCCCTCTTCAGAGCTAGGCATGGCTAGTGGGAGGCACAGAGCACGGACTTGGGGGAAAGAAGGTGACAGAAGGAGGTGGGCCCCTGCTGTTCTTGTGCCTTTCCTGTGCTTTCCTATCCCTCACCCTGCGAGGGCTGCTGAACAAGGGGTTCTCACGTGGGGGCACCTTGCTGGAAGCTTCCCATATAGGACAGAAAGGATGCAGCCCGTGGCTAGGTGCTTACCATAACCCTTGGGACCACAGGGTGCAGAAGGGATGAAGGAATGGGGGAAGGAGGATGTGGACTACAGAGGAGTGCGCCAGGTTTTGTGTGTCCAGAGGAGCACCACTCTGTGCAAGAGCACACCAGTGGAGAACCTCAGCATGTTGTCATGCAGAAAACTGCTATCCACGAAACACTACTTCCTGCAGCAGTAACAAACCACCTGCCCTAGCTCAGCCAGGCAACTGCCCAGGCTCTCCCCAGGTAATTTGCCAAGCCAGGTGAGATGTCCCAGCAAAACCACAGACGTGACCCTACCTGTCACCTCCTTCCCCCCAAATCCAAACTGCTTTACAACTCTCACTAGCCATGCTCAGCTCTACAGAGGGACTGTGTCCTCTCCCCATGTCCCCTGTGCCAAAACTGTGTTTCGCCTCCAGAATCAAGTAAAATGCACAGGGAGGATTCTAGGCAGGCTACATAGGATGGTGCTCCTGTGTTTCTCACAGTCTTAGCAAGGCAAACTGCTGTCTTTTCTTAGGGCAGGCATATCATGGAATCATAGAATGGTTTGGGTTGGAAGGGATCTTAAAGATCATCTACTTCTGACCACCCCCACCATGGGCAGGGACACCTTCCACTAGACCAGGTTGCTCAAGGGCCTGTCCAACCTGGGCTTGAACACCTTCAGGGAGGGGCCATGACCAGCCTAGATCTCCCATCTTCCAGCTTCAATACCTTCCCCCTCATCCTATCACTACAAGCCCTTGTATAAAGTCCCTCCACAGCTTTCTTGTAGTCCCCCTTCAGGTACTGGATGGCTACTATGAAGTCTCCCTGGAGCTTTTTCTTCTCCAGGTCGAACAGCCCCAACTGTCACAGCCTGTCCCCACAGGGGAGATGCTCCAGCCCTCTGATCATTTTAATGGCTTTTGGACCCCCTCCAGCAGTTCAATGTCCTTCTTGTGCTGGGTAACCCAGAACTGGATGAAGTACTCCAGGTGGGGTCTCATGAGAGCAGAGGAGAGGGGAAGAATCACCTCACTCATCCATCTTATGTCACAATGATAATCCCTGGCACATTTGCCCCCTTGCCTGCTCTGCCTATCTTAGCCCCAAAACCTCAGGTGCACAAATCACCCAAACTGCGTGGTTTATGTACCAGAGGCTTTACGCCTCCCAGGAGCAACCGACCACAGGAACACCTAGGCAGGTCTTCTTCTGGTGGCTGTCATCTCTGGGTATGCACCCAGAGATGGTGGGTCCCATCTCCTTCCCCCAGCAGCATGGTTTGGGCTGCGCTGGGGCCCCCAGCTCTTCTCTCCACCCCTTTGGTGGAAAATATTCCTCTCCTCTTCCCTGTTGACAGCCCAACACACCAGTTTGAGTTTCACATTGGGAATTCAGGAGAGGAAAAAAAGATTCCTCCCTCCCTCCCACAGAAGCCATCAGCTTTTCCAGCAGCACAGGCGCCTCTACCAGGGCCAGCAAGGGGGGGTCTCAACCTGCCCTGCTGCCAGCCTGCAGCAGACCTAGGCTCAAGCAGTGACCCAAGGCTGCTCCAAAACTGGCAGCTGCTTGGGGGTCACCAGCCCTGCTCACACTTGCTCTGGGACACCTTCATCGGCTGTGGCATTGCTAGCTCAAAAACTGCTGCTGGCCATCTGGCTGCAGCCTGGGATCTTGGCATATCTGAGGATGGTTCTCAAGAAGGACATGGGTAATATTGCTCATCTGCTAGGAAACACTTCAAGAAGTTTGCATGAAAGACACTTAACTGCTTAGCACAGACATTTTATCCCTCAAGTCTGTGTGGGAGTGAAGGGTGAGCAGCGGGAAAGCCTCTAGCTTGCCAAAGCTGTGCCATTCAAGTGACTGTTTCACCCCTCTGCCACCCTGGGTAGGACCTTCCACACCTTTTGCTCCCTGCCCCTTGGGGGTGTCCTGTGGCAGAGAGAGGCAGGTCACCATCCTCCGAAAAGCTACTGCACCATTCTGGTGTAAACACACCCAGAGTGCTGTCCCCTCCACTGCACCAAACCATTTTCCCAGCACTCAGAACAGTCAACAAGCAGAGAATGAATGTCTGGTGCATCCTTCCCAGGCTTCCCCATGGCTCTTTTCCTCACACTATGAGCTTAGCCCCTCCTAAAGACAGGTGAGCCTAGTGTTCTCGCTTGCGTGTTTCAGAGTGTTTTACTCAGCAGATGAATTTGCTCTGAGACACTGGAACAGGCTGCCCGCAGAGGTCATGGATATCCCCCCTCCCTGGAGGTGTTCAAGCCCAGGTGGGATGAGGCCTTGAGCAATCTGGTCTAGTGCAAGGTGTCCCTGTCAATGCCAGGGGAGTTGAAACTAGATGATCTTCAACGTCCCTTCTGACCCAAACCATTCTATGAATCTATGAATGCCATCCTAAAACTCAAACAACATCCCCAAAGGCACTCACCTGACACCCATTTTGCAGTCCATAACACAGGGGGAGTCAAATTCAGCCAGAAGATCTTCCATCTGGTTGTATCGCTCCCCATCCTTCACAACATCTCCGTGGTAGGCAGGGACATAGGGCTTCAGGACATCGTTCATCAGGCGGTCAAGGCAGCGCTGCTCCGACTCACAGTGCTTCTTCAGTATTCTGCCATTGGCCGCTGCCTTGAAACTACCTGAGGGTGACAAGGGACACACAGAACTTGCTTTGATGGAGGATCGTGCTGTGCTTTCCCAAAACACGAAGAGCAGCCCTTGGAAGCCAGCATCTGGGAAGCCCAGGGAGGCTGTTGATGTCCCCTCCTTGGAGATGTTCAAGGCAAGGTTGGATGAGGCCCTGAGCAATCTGGTCTAGTGGAAGGTGTCCCTGCCCACGGCAAGGGGGACTGGAACTAGATGATCTTTAAGGTCCCTTCCAATGCAAACCATTCTATGAATCTCCATTTGCACCTGCACTCAGCAGAGTCACTGCAGGCTGACATTTACAAGCTTGGGCTGCCAGATTCACATCAAGTGCCAGAGATTTATGACCAGCCGTGTCACACCGTGAATAGCACAGACACCTGCCCTGCAGCATTCAACGCATTTGCTTCACAGCCTCTGTGCGCTTCATGGCAAGTTCACACCTTTGTCTCCAGGCTCATGCATAGGGCATCTTTATCATGGAATCATGGAATGGTTTGGGTTGGAAAGCACCTTAGAGACCATCTAGTTCCAACCTCCCTGTCATGGGCAAGGACACCTTCCACTAGACCAGGTAGCTCAAGGTCTTGTCCAACCTGTCTTTGAAGACCTCCAGAGGGAGGACATCCACAGCTTCCCTTGGAGACCTGTTTCAGCGTCTCACCACAATGTGCTGGGCAGCATTGCCTGCTCTGCTGTGAATCAGCAGGAGGGTGTGGATCTCACCATAAGGACTCTGCTTTCTGCTGCTTCAGAGAAAAACAACAGCAGTAATATCTGCTGGCCCTGGAAGGCTGAAAGCACAGAGCACTGCACCTTCACATCACCCTCTGTAGCATTTAGGTAAGTCACTCTCCTGGGCTAGAGAAGTGGAAGCCTGGAGAAGGCTGAGAGGAGAACTCACTGATCTCCAAAGCTACCTGAAAGGAGGCTGTAGTGAAGCTGGCGTTGGCCTCTTCTCCCAAACACCTAATGACAGGACAAGAAAAAATGGCCTCAAGCTGCACCAGGGGAGGTTTAGGTTGGACATAAGGAAAAATGTCTTTACTGAAAGAGTGGTCAGGCATTGGAACAGGCTGCCCAGAGAGATGGTGGAGTCACCATCCCTAGAGGTGTTCAAAGAACAAGTAGATGTGGCACTATGGGACATGGTCTAGTGGTGTCACGGTTTGAGCCTGTGTGCCTTTAAGAATCAGAAAGTTACAGACCTCCAGAGGCTAGATAGGTACAGGAGGTGGACAGGAAATTGCAATCTTTTGTTATTTCATTCCCATAAGCCCTCCAGCTCTATAAAACCTGACAGCACAAGCTGTCCCTTCCCCTTTTCGCTCCCTCTCTGCTCCTAGGTGGATGCACAGAGCCTTATCTCAGGTTGGTGTGGGGGAGCAAGGCCTGGTCTGGCCTTGCTCATGCTGCCAACTTGGGCCTCCAGGGTGAGCCGAATTAATAGCTGCATCACTCAAGTATGGGGGGAGTGTAGAGAGGCATAGTACAGGGGAGAGGAGCATTCAGGCCTGGGATTTTGGACTGGTTTTGGAGGGAGATTTGTGGAATCTTTGGCCTAAGGAGGTTTTGGAGAACCGTGGCCTATGGATTTCTTTGTATTTTATATGCTTTGTACTGTTTCATGTCATTATGAATAGCATTTCCATTTAAACTTTCCAATTCTATCCAGTCCCAACATGGAGTTGAAGAGTTAAAGAGCCTGTCTTGCTCCTTAAACCGAGATGGGTGGACATGGACGTGTTGGGTAGAAGGTGGGACTGGATCTTAGAGGTCTTGTCCAACCTAAATGACTCCATGATTCTATAAGCTGGAACCCATGACATTTATGCACCAGTCAGAAGCAATGCTGGCCAGCATTAACCACTTTCCACTGCTCAGCCTCACCCCCTGCTCCATACCTGCGTGTCCTGCTAGCTGGATCCAAGGGTACTTCTTCTTGAAAGACATCACAAATGGGGACCAGTGCACCATATTCTTGATCTTCCTCCATGACTTGCTCTGAGGGGAAAAAAAACAAGCAAAACATGAAGGTGAATGCAATGTTTGAAGCCTTCACTGTCAGTAAAGTCACTTCAGGCAGCGCACAGCTGTTTTGGACAGGGCAGGAGGCAGCAGAGCCAGGACAGGATAGAGGCAGAAAATCTGCTCTTTTCCCACTGCCCAGTGCCAAGCTGGAGCTGCTGGGCTTTGAGTCCACATTCAACAACCATGAGTAACTTGACTCAAGTGGATGGCATTACACTGTTATTCCAGCTGGCTGCTTCTGCTGCAGAGGGCCCAGCCCCCAGCCACCCTCATTACTTTGTCTCTGCTCCCTGCATGCTTGGCCAAGAAGGGCAATGGCATCCTGGGGTGCATCAAAAAGAGAGTGGCAAGTAGGTGGAGGAAGGTTTTCCTCCCCCTCTACTCTGCCTGGGGAGGCCACATCTGGAATACCGTATTCAGTTCTGGGCTCCTTGGTTGAAGAAGGACAGGGACCCTGGAAAGGGTACAGAAAGTAGCTGCAAAGATGCTGAGGGCATGGGAACATCTCTCTTATGGGGAAGGACTGAGAGAATTGGGTCTTTTTAGTCTGGAAAATAGAAGACTGAGAGGGGATCTCAAATATGCTTAGAAATACTGAAAGGCTGGGTGTCAGGAAGATGGGACCAGGCTTTTTTCAGTGCTGCCCAGTGACAGGACAAGGGGTAATGGGGACAAGCTTGAACAGAAGAAGTTCCATCTGAACGTGAGGAGGAACTTCTTCAATTCAAGGGTGACACAGTGGTGGAACAGGCTGCCCAGAGCGGTGGTGGAGTTTCCATCTCTTGAGACATTCAAAACCTAACTGGATGTGTTCCTGTGTGACCTTCTCTAGGTGAACCTGCCTCGGTGAAGAGGTTGGACTCAAGAGGTCCCTTCCAACTCCTACCACTCCGTGATCCCTCTGCAGAAGCAGCAGGAATATTAACCCATCCTTGGGTACCACATCAGATCGTGACAGATGGAGCAGTGAAGGGAGCCCAGAACACAGGGTTCCCAGGAAGGGAACCTGCCCACAAAACTCAGATCCAGCTCCCACGGTGAACAAGAGAGGCTGACACAAGCACTCACATACTCATTGCCTGGCTTTTGTTCCCCACTGAAAGGCAGCTGCTTTGTCCATTATGCTGGCAGCCCCTGCCTGGCTGATCTGCCTGCTCTGGCCCATCCGTAACTCCACCGCACAGAACAATTCCCTGATGAAATGCTGCTTGTTATTTTTGCAGGCCAGACAGCCTGCACAAAAGTCTTTACGTGATCCTAATGAGGGCTGTAGTGGACATACCAAAGCCTCCTTTGAAGGCTCTTTCCTGCACGAGTTTTTTCCCTGGATTGTTCTGGGGAACATGGCACTGGTAAAAGACAAGGGGCTTATCTCAGCGCCAGAAGGTGACGGTGCAAACACATCAGGCAAACAATATACAATGGCAACAATGGGAAAATGGCTTCTTGCAGGAGCTGGGACAAACACACAGCCTAGTCCTGCCTGCACAAGCTACTGGGTTCAGCCGGAAGCCCACAGATAAATTACCCTCGTTTGCTCCGCACTGAAGGCATGGGAGGGAGCCTTCCAGAAAGCCCAAGTAATCTCTTCCTCGTGTTTGGAGAACTGTCCCATGTTCCAGTAACGCTTTGCAGACTGGCAGGGAAAAGCCAGCAGCCCTGACTTGCAGTTTGGATGCTTGTCGAGAGTGAACTCACGGTGGAGGAATCCACACTGCAAACTGCTGACTTGTTTCAATGGTGAGGAAGAAGCCAGACAAAGATGTTAGTGTCTAATGCCTGGAAATTCCATCGGGTTACCCCTGTGCCCTGCGCCAGCCCTGCCAGCCAGCAGGGACACACTGCATGCAGATGCAGGGGCTGCCCGTGCAGCCCCAACCAGGGGTGGGAGAGGGGAAGAAGAAAAGTCCTTCCTCACCTCCCAGCTTTGGAGGAGCAGGGTGGCCCTTCCCTGGATGACTGCCTGTAGCTGGGAGCGTCCTGGCGTGCCTTGGCACTGGTACAGCAGCAGCAGAGGAGTCTGGCAAGCAGCTGCCCAAGCGCAGGGTGACACCGGGCATCCCCTTTGCCCAGGCTTCTCTGTGCCATGGGTTTGCTCTGCGGCCTGGCTTGCTTGCTTTGGCAGGGGGGGTCGGGTAGTTCCCTACCTGACATGAAGATGAATGTTTTTATTTCCAAACAGAGTGCCAGAACTTGTGTGCTTTAGCTGTTCTTTGTTCTCCTTTTGGCAGAGAGCAGGAGGGAAGCGCGGGGGGGGTGTCCCCTCCTTTTGTTTTTAAAATAGTAACATCAAGTCCTGGCTGATGTCATGAAACAAAGGGGTAAGAAAAAGTCTCCGAGGGAGTTTGGACTCCAGATGAGTGTGACCCATCTCCTCTAAAACAAGGAGTCCTCCCCGGCACTGATGGCACAGCATCATAACTCACTTAGTCCCAGGAAGCAGGCCAAGGCAACGTGCCTTGCCAAGCCAAGATTTTGCTTTTCAGTGGTTAAAGCTATAGAGCTAGAACCTTGAGGTACTTCAAAGCACAGGCAGAATGAAGGCAAGTGGTTCCCAAAGCACAGCAAACCACCCTGACTTCTCCCTGCCAGGGCTTTGGCACTTCTCCCAGAGCAGGTTCAGAGAATCATAGAGTGGTTTGGGTTGGAAGGGACCTTAAAGATCATCTAGTTCCAACCCCCCTGCAGGGACACCTTCCGCTAGACCAGGTTTCTCAAGGGCCTGTCCAACTCAGCTTTGAACACCTCCAGGGAGGGGCCAACCACAACCCCCCTGAGCAACCTGTACCAGTGTCTCAGCACCCTCACTGTTAACACTTCTGAGTCCCCTGGAAACACAAAACCTCACAGCCACCTTTCTGCTGAGTGGAACAAGACAGAAAGCTGGTCACTGCACACCTGCACAAGGAACAGGTAGTATTTCCCCAGCCCTTTATTCTGGAATGAAACACTTTCACTCAGGCACCACCACCTAGTTTCAGGCACATCTTTGGCCAGGCTTTTACAACTCAAGTTAGGACATGTTTAAGGACTCACTGCTCTCCACAACTACCTGAAAGGAGGTTGTAGCAAGGCTGGGTCTGGTTTGTTCTCCCAAGTAACAAGCACTAGGACAAAAGGAAACGGCCTCAAGGTGTGCCAGAAGAGGTTTAGGTTGGATATTAGGAAAATTATTTCCACAAAAAAGGGTTGTAAAGCACTGGAACAGGCTGTCCAGGGAAGTGGTTGAGTCATCATCCCTGCAGATATTTAAAAGATGTATAGATACAGTGCTGGGGGGGTGGGGGGTGGTGGTTTATTGGTGACCTGGCAGCACTGGGTTAATGGTTTGATGACCTTAAAGGTCTCATCCAAACAAAATGATTCTATGATTCCGTGACCTGAGGTGGCTTTGTCCATCTCAAGTCACTTCCAACTTGCTGAAAATAGACTGTGAAGAGCAAGTTGTCACCACCACAAGCATCACCAGCAATTCTGCATGCAGCCCTTTTCCCCAAAGCTTCACAGAGGCTTGCAGGAGGAGTTCCTTCTGCAGTTCCTTCAGGAGCTGAATTTTTGGTTTATGCCTGAGCCCCCTCCCAGTGTTACGCCCAACTCACTTTGCAGAGCAGGCTGCCAGGTCCAATTGGTTTTTTTTAATGTATGTATCTATACAAAACATCCATTGGTAAAACAGTCGTTACCTGACTTCATCTGTCCACCCTCTGGGCCTGTCAACCCACTAGAGAGGAGAGACAAAGGCTGGACCATACAGGAGCAAGGCTGGCCAATGCCCTCAGTGATCCTGCCACCACCTTTGCCTGAAGATAACAAAATTCGCCCCAGGTAAGGAGCTGCTCCCAAAAGTCCTCCTTTTAACTTTCCCTACAGCTTCAAGAGAGATATGTCGTCTCTGTGAACCATTGGCAGGATCCTTCACAGCCACTGGAGATGGCAGAGAGCTTCCAGCAAGAGGTCTGCATTTGCTCAAGCACTGGCGTGCTTTCAGACGCCTCAAAGCTGACGGCTTGGGATCCTGACTGCGCCAGCCCCTGTGTCAGGCTCCTGCAGATGGCCATGGAAAATTAGAGCCACGAGGTTCACACCACTCCAATGTGACTCCATGGCCACGTGCAGGAAACAGCCTCTCTGTGCTCAGTGGGCTGCTGTCTCCGGCCCTGCCCAGCATTATTAAGATACAAATGGAGTATTAAAGTTATTTACGGGAGAGAAATCTTTAACCCAGGGCATCATCTCCATGATCTTCTGTAACTTTTGGGTTTTATTTCAAGGAACTGGCCTCCAGTTAGGAGATTCAGGTTGGATATTAGGAACAGTTTCTTCCCAGAAAGGGTTATCAGGCATTGGAACAGGTTGCCTGTGGAGGTGGTGGAATCACCATCCCTGGCGGTATTTAAAAGGTGTGTAGATGTGGTGCTGAGGGACATGGTTTAGTGATAGTGGCTCAGCAGTAGTGGTGGGATTGTGAGCTCTTGGGGAGCAGTTGGACTTGATCTCAAAAGTCACTTCCAACCTTAATAGTTCTATGATTCTATGAGTTATTTGCACACAGGTCCAGAAGCATGAGTGCACATACAGGCAGGAGTTATCTGCATAACATCGCACCCATGAACACAGTGTAGTAGGTATGGTGGTGCTGGGTTGCCATTTGGACTCAATGATCCTAGCAGTCTTTGCTGACTCTTATGAGTCAAGATCTCCCCAGGCTCAGATTAAAGGATTTTTCACCCCAGTGGACAGCACAGCTTGGCAGGTGGTGATTCCAAGTGATGCTAGTGAAGGGCAGATGCATGCCCTTCTCTTTTGCCTGCAAGGAAGTGAACACACAGGTTGTCAGGCTGAAAACTGAACATGCTTCCAGCTCTTTTGCATGACCAAAGCCTGCACCTGCTTGCAGAAGCCTGGCACCTTGCTGCCCCTCAACACCACCTCTGTAATTGATCTTCCTCCCAGAAAACTGCTGACCAACTGCATCACTTCACACAAAAGAACCATTCCCTGCAGTACAAGCAGGGAACGTGCATAAGGTGTCTGATGCAATTCAACACTTTTAATTTAAAACCTGTTTCAGTATCAGCAAATGTTGGCTAATTAGCTCTCCTATCAGCAAACCCTTTCACAGCTCCAGAAATATCTTTAGTGAGGAGTGGCACCTTCTTACTTAATTGTCTGGCACATGGAAATTAATCATAGAGTGGTTTAAGCTGGAAGAGACCTTAACGATCATCTAGTTCCACCCCTCCTGCCCTGTGCCCAGACACCTTCCACTAGATCAGGCTGCTCAAGGCCCTGTCCAACCGGGCCTCCAACACCTCCAGGGAGGGAGCATCCACACCCTCCCTGGGCAACCTGTTCCAGTGTCTCACCACTCTCACTAGAAAGAATTTGTCCCTAATCTCCAGTCTAAATCTCCCCTCTTCTAGCTTAAAGCCATTCCCCCTCATCCTATCACAAGCCCTTGTAAAAAGCCCCTCCTCAGCTTTCTTTTAAGTTCCCTTAAGGTACTGGAAGACCACTCTAAGGTGTCCCTGGAGCCTTCTCTTCTCCAGGCTGAACAGCCCCAACTCTTGCAGCCTGTCTTACATAGGGGAGGTGTTCCAACCCACTGAAATGAAGCTGAGCAACTGTCAGAATCAACTCCAAAAACAAACTTTCAAAGGTTTCTGCAGCACTCTGCTCCTGCCTCTGCCTTCTTAAAGCTTTCACTCACTATGAAAGCATGGTGCCCCAAGCCACGGGTGGGACATTGGCCAGGAGAGTTAAGTTCTCCCAGTGAGCACCCATAATTGGTCAGTGGGAGAGGAGTGCTGGGAAAACAATTTTATCTGCCTAATGTTTAACTTTACTTATCTGAAGCTTAAAGCAAACTCTAAGCTTTCCCCCATCAGTCAATAGAGCTTCATATGGAAAGAACAACAGAAGAGAATTTAGTGCCCAGTGCCAGCACAGAAGGTCAGAGGATATATTGTGTTTAATTAGATTAAACACAAGTGACTGATGAGCTCAGTGCTTGTTGTACATGTTCCCTATAGCATATGGCATTCCTGTATTGTCTGCTGGAAGGAGATGTGTCTTTCTGGGACTGCCTGTTGCCTGCCTTTCCCAGCACAAAGGCTGGTGGAATTTCACTGGTGTTACTCCCCACGCACAAAGCCAGCAGGGTGCTCTTCCCTTTCCATGCATTCAGCCAGAGTGATAGGCAGCAAGTGATTTATTTGTGAAATTATGGTTTCCTAGGGGTTTATGGGACCAAGTGTTCCTGGAAATAGTGGGAGGTGGACCTGTATTTCAGTGCTTTTTATTAACTAGAGCATGCACTATTATAGGCAAGATGATGTAGCTGGGGCAGGGGAAATAGTGGGAACAGTGCTAAACTAATGCTTTTCCCAATTCTGAAAAGAACTTCAGCCTCTTTCTCCCAGGACATTCTGGAAATAGCCTAGGATCAGAAAGATGGAGGAAAGCTGCCAGCAGACAGTAGTGCCACCAGCGCCCACCACTCTTCCTCTGGTTTCAGCGAAACTGATGCAGCCCAGGGGCTTTCAGGGCATTCCTTCACTTTGTATAAAGCTCTGCTTGTGTGGCATGCTGATATCCAACCACCCTTGGTGCTCCTTGAAAGACCTGGATGGCCAGACAGCCTGACTGGCACATGCCCAGCTGCCCAAACGCAACAGCTCAGAAGAGGCACCACACCAGTCTTGACCCACACTCAGCATCCTTGCTCACTTCTCAGGTGCTGGGGTGATTCCCCAAACACCTTCCCATGGGGCTAGCATGGGGGGGAAGGTTGCAGTAGGCCCCCTCCACTCTTTGCTTTCACTTCCAGTTCTTCCAAAAGGAGAAGTGCCCAGAGAGGCTGTGGAATATATAATTCTCCAAAGACTTTCAAGACCTATCTGGATGTGTTCCTGTGTGGCCCACCCTTGGTGATCCTGCTTTGGCAGGGGGGTTGGATTCAATAGTCTCCGGAGGCTGCTTTCAACCCCTACCATTCTGTGATTCTGTGACTCTAGTCACAGCTGTGGTGCTGCTATGCCAAGGGTCCCCATGGGAAGGGGTTTTCAGCACAGCTCAGAAAGGCTCCAGGGCTTTTCACTTGCAAGCAGGAGGGTCAGAGAGTTGCTCCTGCATTTGGAGCCTTGCTGGTTTGAAAAACAATGTAGTGAGCAGCTGAGAAGGGCAGACTTTGTGCCAGAGAGCTCTCTTCTTTAATAACTAAATAACTGGAGGGGGAGTGTTTGCCCACAGAGTTCACTCTGTGTCAGGTTGCTCCATGGCCATGCACATGCAGCCAAGGAAAAAGAGGCCACTTAGTTTTCCATGTCTAAAAGAATGAATGTGTTTTCTTTTGGTCTTTAAAGAGTAGTTAAGGTTTCCTTAGTGATGATTGTTTCCCTCAACTGGGAAAAACCTTGTCACTCCACCCACAAGCAGGGAGGCCAGCTTTGTTCATTGTGCTGGGCAGCAGGGCACAGCTCACAGGTACCACGGGATGCTTCTCCTGGCATGTTCTGGCATGTGGATGACCAAAATGCACCATCCTGGCCAAGAGCTTTCCAATTATAGGCTCCAGAGTATAATCCTAATGTGGAGTAGAGCTGGGAATATGCTCTTCTCAGTTTTGCCATCTCTTGGCCCCTTCATTGAATCACATAATGGTTTGGGTTGGAAGGGACCTTAAAGATCACCCAGTCCCAAGCCCCCTGCCACAGGCAGGAACACCTTCCACCAGGCCTCATCCAGCCTTCCAACCTGGCCTTTAACCCTTCCAGGGAGGGGGTGTCCACCGTTCCAGTGTCTCACCATCCTCTTATTGTAAAAAATTTCTTTCTTGAAGCTCTTCCTCCGACCAGGCAGCAACAGAAAGAGCCTAGTGACTGCTTCAGTGTGCATCAGGCTGTGACCACTGACCCTGATGTGGCAGCAAGTGAAAGCCCATACTTTACATCAGCTTCCTCCTTGCCAGCACATCTTCTTCTGTACTGCTCAGTGGCTAAGCAGCCTCATTTTGGCAGCTTGTCATAAGAGGGCTTTGAATCAGTGGACATTTTTTTGTTTGTTTGTTTAATCACACATGGACATAATAAAAAATTCAGCAGCCTCTCAAACCTTAGCAGAGATCATGCCAGTCATTGACTTCGACAACAGACTTCACTCAAGGTAACAGAAGGAAATGTGGTTTGATGCCTGAAAGGCATTTCTGGGTGCTTAGCAATTCTAGTCCAAACCCCCAAGCCCCATTAGATAAACTGTATTGATAGCTGGGGCATAGAATCTTCTGCAGCAAAAGAAGCATGGCCAGCAGATCAAGAGAGGGGATTCTGTCACTCTACTCTGCTCTGGTGAGACCCGTCTGCAGTGCTGCATTCAGCTCTGGGGCTCCCAACACAAGATGGACACAGACCTGCTGGAATGGGTCCAGAGGAGGGCCACAAAGATGATCAGAAGGCTGGAGCACCTCTCCTGTGAAAAGACAGGTTGAAAGAGTTTGGGCTCTTCAGCTTGGAGAAGCAAAGGTTCCAGGGAGACTAGAGTGTAACTACACTTCACTATCTGAAGGGGGCCTAAGGAAGATTGGGGAAGAACTGTTTAGAAGGGCCTGTAGTGATAAGATGAAGGGCAATGGTTTTAAACTGGAGCAGGGTAGATTAGCTTGGACATAAGGAAAAAGTTCTTCATAATGAGAATGGTAAAATAACAGGTTGCCCAGAGACGTGATTGAAGTTCCATCTCTGAGGATTTTCAAGATCAGACTTGACGTGGCCCTGGACAGCCTGATCTAGCTGGAGGTGTCCCTGCTGACTGCAGGAGGGTTGGACAAGATGACATCTGAGGGTCACTTTCAACTGAATGCAATCTGTGAATAGTAGCTTCTGCTACTTTCCAAGGTCTCCACCTCATTTAGAGAGAAAAGAATCCTGACACATGTTATTTCTTTTACTTCACTCTGTTTTCCAGAATAATCTCATTTGAGCCAGCAAGGATTTGGGTTTCGGAGAGAAGCCACTCCCCTTTGGCTTTGTGAGGAATGCCCTTTACTCCCATGGGATTAGGGAGCTGTACCACCAGGACCAAAGATCTAGGGCAGAGTGTCATGGAGGTAAAGCTATTGCTTTCTCTGCTGTCTGCAAGAGACCAGCACATACGGTAAAGATGCCTTGGTAAAAAGGCCTGAAAGCCATCTGCCATCTGCTCAGATTGTTCAAAAGAAATATTCCAGTGTATTGGAAAAAAAACAACCAACAACAAAACCAGGAGCTTGTTGCAGGCTCCCTCTTCCTGCTTGTGATGAAGGCCAGAAGAATTAGAAGCAGCAAAGGCAGATGAGTGAGCAACAGCCCTTCAGTGTGAACTCCCCCATCACAATGGAAGGAAACAGAGCAGCTGTGGGAGCCAGCAGTGCAGAAGCCACCCAGCATTGCATGCATATGAGGATATCTGCAGCCTCCTCACCCACAAAGCGCAAGACCCTCCACCCACTCAGCACAGCAGCAGTGTCAGATCCCATCAACACCACGCTTAGGATGAGTGGAGAGGCAGTGTCAGACCTCTCTGGCCAGTCTGGCAAAGAGGGAAAGAACCTGAAAAAGCCTCGAGTGAGGGTGACAACAAAGCCTGCATTAGAGTAACAGTCTCGAATCTATGGTCACTTCATAGATTTGTAGAATGGTTTGGGTTGAAAGGGATGTTAAAGATTATCTAATCCAAACCTTTCAATCCCCCCCAAAAGGCAGGGACACCTTCCACTACATCAGGTAGCTCAAGGCCCTGTTCAACCTGGCCTTGAACACCTCCAGGGAGGGGGCATCCACACCGTCTCTATGGGCAACCTGTGCCAGTGTCTCTCTACTCTCACCGGAAAGAATTTCTTCCTAATATCCAGTCTAAATCTACCCTCTTCCATCTTAAAGCCATTCCCCCTCATCCTATCACTGCAACCCCTTGTCAAAAGTCCCTCCCCAGCTTTCTTGTAGGTCCCCTTCAGGTACTGGAAGGCTGCTATTAAGATCATCCCAGGGCCTTCTCTTCTTCAGGCTGGATAGCCCAGACTCTACTGCCTGACCCCACAGGGGAGGTGCTCCAGCCCTCTGATCGTCTTTGTGGCCCTCCTCTGGATCCTCCCCAACTGTTCAATGTTTCTGTTGTGCCAGGGGTCCCTGAACTGGGCACAGTACTCCAGGTGGGGCCTCATGAGAGCAGAGTAGAGGGGCAGAATCATCTCCCTCACCCCGGTCTCACTTCTATGAGGCATTTCTCCCTTTACTTTGGCAAAGCTGAACACCTCCTAATGCAGATCAGCCATAAGTGACTTTCCCGTAAAGCTGGCTGAATTAATTGCCAGCATTAGGTACCTTCAGCCTGCTTTCCTGAATGGGAACAGATCCAGCTCTCTGGAAATGCATTTGCTGCTCATTAGGCACATACAAATAAGGTTTGTTAAGCAATTTTCAGCTTGCAGAAGGTAAGTGAATAATTCAGAAATGGCTAATCACTTTTGGTGGGCTGCTACTTAAGCTGTAGAGTGCTTCTTCCTCAGCTTTCAAAAGCCAGCAGATTACAGAAATCCCTGCTGGAGCCTAAAGTGCATCTCAGTGAATTGGTTTGTGAGAAGAGCAACATACTGATGCACAGAGCTGCAGGCAGCTAGAGAAGACATCCAGCTCAGAAATGTGATGTGCTGTCCAAAGACCTGACCTTGTATCAGGGAACTTGTCATCAGCTTTGATGGAAACTGCTCCGTTTCCATCTGGAGACTTTCAGTTGATCCTTTTCCCAGTTCCAGAGCATTCACCTCTTTCTGGTTCAAAATGTCATTTCTGCTCACGGGTTCCTCCAGCACAGCACACACTGGACACATGTGAAGGATCTCCCCTCAGCTTTCCCAGCATTGCCAATGTAAATCCCAAACTGCTACTGGCCCCCACATGCTCTCTGAGACCAGAAGACATACTCTTCTCAACATTGAGCAACTGCATCAGACTCTAGTCACTTGAACTCCAGCTCAGAATCTAAGGCCAGAGATGCAGTTTAGGATACAGAAGAGACTCATCTCCTAGAATTCAGATGACACCTGCAGGGGATGCCTATAAAGTCTCCGGGGAGATCCTATAGCAGCCTTCCAGTACCTGAAAAGGGGTCTACGAGAAAGTTGGGGGAACACTTTTCACAAGGGCTTGTATTGTTAGGATGAAGATGAATGGCTTGAAGCTAGAAGAGGGGAGATTTAGACTGGGTATTAGGAAGAAATTCTTTCCAGTGAGGACACTGGAACAGGTTGCCCAGGGAAGCTGTAGCTGTCATCTCATTGAAATGTTCATGGTCAGGTTAGATGGGAGCCTTTAGCAGCCTGATTTACTGGAAAGTGTCCAAGGCAGAGAAGTTGGAACTAGAGGGTCTTTAAGGTCCCTTCTGACACGAACCATTCTATGATTCTGTGAAGTCACAAGAGTGTCTTGGTGAGCAGTGGGGTGGCAGGACACAGCCTTCTTGCACAAAACAACCTTTGCACAAGAGCTGTGCTTTTACATGGGCCATCAAGCTGAAATGGGAGCTGTAGGCACTGCCACATCCTCCTGTGGGATGGTCCAGATCCCTTGGGTCTTTTGGGAAGAGGGGATCCTGGGCCAGGACACGTCGGGAAGCTCATGCTCACATGCTCAGACCAGCAGGAATCATAGGGGTCAGAAGGAATTTCTGGAGATTAACTTGTCCAATCCCCCTGCCAAAGCAGATGTGAAAGTCCCCGTTGCTTTCAGTCTGGCTTATTTAAACTGGCAGACAGAGCTTCTTACAGGATGTGGGCTGCCCAGCATCTCCTCAAATTTGAAGACAAGTTTTTATGGATTGAAATCAGGACATTACATTTACAGTCTGCTTAAAGGCATTTTGAGTCAGAGACACTAAACAAATAAGTGACATAAATGAGTGGAAAAAAGTAGCTTCTAATAATTTTTTTTTTTCCTTTAGTAATTTCTTTCTGTCTGCTTCAGGAAGCCACACAGAAACCCTGAGACTGAAGTGGTTTGCTCTCTGACATGGGCCATGATGTGAGCTGAAATGCCCAGAGTTCATACCTCCCAAGAAAGGAAGGTATAGATTTCCTTCCACTTGAAGGCCAACAGCAGGGTGATGCTTCATCACTCATCTGTTCATCCTGACATTACCAGGCAGGGTGGGCACAGATCAGGTAGCACAGACACTCACTTCCAGTGCTGTTGTAGACATGTGAAGTAGTTCCTTTGACACTAGCACAAAAGCATTGATATGGAGGCTGTAAATCACAGAATCACAGAATGGCAGGGGTTAGAAAGGACCTCCAAAGATCATCAAGTCCAATGCCCCTGCCAGAGGAGGATCACCTAAAGCAGATCACATAGGAACATGTCCAGGTGGGTCTTGAAAGTCTCCAGAGACAGAGACTCCACCACCTCTCTGGGCAGCCTGTTGGAGGGCTCTGCCACCCTCACAGTAAAGAAGTTCCTCCTCACATTTTGATGGAACTTCTCTCGTTGAGGTTCATTCCCATTACCTCTTGCCCTGTCAGTGGGGAGCACTGAGAAAAGGGTAATGCCCACAGCACTGACAATGCACAAGCAAGGTTCTGCAAAAGCAATACCAAGTCAGTGTTTATGAGGCCATCTGCAGAAGCTTGGTTGAGGAAGACCTGGCTTTTAGACTTGAGCTTTCATATTGCTGAAGCACTAGAAGGTTGTCTTGGACACAGAAAACATTTTCAGTGCTGTCTCCTGGCTCTAGAACTCTGCTCTAGCTCGTGGGGCTAGCTCACTGCTCCTCTGCTATTTGACCATAACTGAACTTGACCCTGTGGAACAGGTGAGAGAAGTTCAGTGAAGTGATTTGGCTTCCTCTCTTCCAAGGGCAAGCCAAACATTCAGATGCATTTTAAGCACCTGTGGTTGGAGCGGGAAGGGAGAGATGGAAGGGAAGCTCCTCTGCTATTTGACCATAACTGAACTTGACCCTGTGGAACAGGTGAGAGAAGTTCAGTGAAGTGATTTGGCTTCCTCTCTTCCAAGGGCAAGCCAAACATTCAGATGCATTTTAAGCACCTGTGGTTGGAGCGGGAAGGGAGAGATGGAAGGGAAGCAAAAACGGCCAGGCTGTGGCTGTGGTAATTTGTTTAGAACAGAAAACTTCTCAAGTTAGTCATAAGCCCTGAACATGCCCATGTTTACTGGGTACGTGAAGTGTAAAAAGCTGATTTAGAAGAGCAGTTACAAGTTTCATAAACATGACTAAACTCTAAAGCCGAATGTTCAACAGGCCTGACCTTTTAATTCCCCTGTAAATCAGTTTAGCACTTTCATTTGTGTTTGGAGGCTCTCGTGTTTGGATAGCACTCTGATGATTTAAAGTACTCTTTAGAGTTTTATTGTCTCTCCCGCTTCAAAGCTGGGACCACAAATCCTCTGCTAAGTGGCTGTGGAGGAGTTTCTGGTTGCACAGGAGCTGCTGGGAGCACCCGGTTGCCTCAGCACTTGCAACGCTCTGCCATGGGATGGGCCTCTTCTCCTGGGCAGGTCCCAAATATCATCTGCAGCCTCCTCCAGGAGTGGAAGGGCCAACTGATACTCCTTGGTCTCAAATCCTTAAAGAATCATAGAATTGTTTCAGCTGGGAAAGACTTTTAAGATCATCAAGTCCAAACATTGCCCAACTCTTCAAAGTCTGGTCCTAAATGATGTCACTCAGCACCACAGCTCTGCAACACCTCCAGGGATTCAACCACCTCCTTGGGCAGCATATTCCAGCGTTTGAAAATCCTCTCAGTGAAGAAGTTTCTCCTAATATCTAACCTAAACTTGCCCTGGTGCAACTTGTCCTCTTGTCCCATCACTTGCTACTTGGAAAAGAGACCAACCCCAAACTAGTTCCAACCTCCTTTCAGGGAGTAGTAGAGAGCAAAGAGGTCTCCACTCAGCCTCTTCCAGACTGAACAGCTCCAAGTCCCACAGGCACACTTCACCAGACCTGTTCTCCAGACCCTCCAACAGCTTCATTACCCTTCTCTGGACCTGCCCCATCACCTCTATGTCTTTCAAATTCAAATCTAGTACTGTCCTTGCCTGTGCTGAGTACAGGGGCATGACTACTTCCCTCCTTCTGCTGCCACACTATTGTTGATACAGGCCAGGATGCTGGTGGCCTTCTTGGCCACCTGGGCACATGTTCAGCCAGCTGTTGATCAACATCCCCAAAAGAAGCAGCACATTAGAAAGACAGTGGCTTTGGGAAACCTCTTTTCCCTGAGGCCTGCATGCAGACAGGGTGCTGCAGTGTGTGGTGGGGCAGCACACATCCTGTGTTGTGCAGCATCATCCCCAGAGCTCCATACCTGCCACATGTGTACCGGGCAGTGCCCAAGGCACCTCCCTGGGCAATTCTGCACAGCGGTCAAGAGGCCTCTCTTGAGCAGAAGGCCTGGCTCCACATCCTACAGTCTGCAGTTTTAGAACAGCCCTAACTTCAAGTGCAATTGAAAATAAGTGGTCTAGAATTGAAGGCAAAGTGGCTTGTTACAGACACAGTGCATCCAAAGACCAGTCTCCCCTTGTGCTATGAACTGATGCACAGGCATGGGCAATGCAGGTCAGCTACTACAGTTCTCAGCATGCCTTGTTCCTGGGGCCTGTAGGTACACACAGGACTTGTCCCCACTAGAATAAGCAGACAAAAAAAAAAGTTAATTTGCCATATTCTGCTTCCAAGCCCACCTCATGGTCACCCCACAGACTTTCTCCTCCACCAGTTTTCCAGCTGCACTGCCCCAAAAGGGTATGGGAAGCACTTTAGGAGAAGCTGCTTCATAAGGACTTCTTCACTGGACACACATCAACCATAGGCTGCAAGGAACCAGAGGTCAAGCTAATCATAGGGCTCCAAACACCTTCAAACATAAAACACCCTCAGATGCTCAGTTGCTCATTCTTGATTCCCCAATACAGCAGTGTCAGGATGCAAAAGGAGCATATCCCCATCAATGTGGGGCTAAAAATTATCCTGTGTCCTGCTCAGGTGAATCCAGACCCTGCTGCACTCATTCTCCTTCAGGCAGAGTGCTTGTCACCACCACACCCAGGAGTGTGCTCACCCAGCCTGGTGAGGAAAGAGGGTGGCACAAGCTCAGTAAAGCGAGAGCACTGGCTGTGTGCGCAGTCGCTGTGCTGTGAGAGTGCAAGTGACCTTGGAGAACAGGATAGAGGGAGGAAGGAGAGAGTACAGTGGTAGAGCACTTGAACGGGCTGCCCAGAGAGGTGGTGGAGTCTCCATTTCTGGAGACTTTGGAGGCCCACCTAGACGTGTTCCTGTGTGATCTGCTCTCGCCGCAGGGGTTGGACTCGATGATCTTCAGAGGTTCCTTCCCACCCCTACCATTCTGTGACTCTGTGACCTGATGTGAAGAGCACACTTCAGCCACCTCTCAGCCCATTGCAGCAGAAGGTCTGGCAGTGAGCAGGCCTCACCACAGCAGCACCAGCAGTCATTTTATCACCGGCTTCATTTCCAGAGTTGAAGCCCAATGTACACCCCTCCTTTAGCCATCTTAGTTATGAGTCATTGAAAAATGCCAGCTTCAGCAACACAGTGCCACTTCTTCAGGGCTGAGTACATACCTCTGCTGCCAAGGCCAACGTCCTGCCACGCCTGCCTGCTGCGAGGGCATCCGAGGAGCGCGCCGGTGCCGGCCGGGCAGCCCCACGCTGCGGAGAGGCCAACGGGGCACTCAGGGAAGCAGCCGTCACGGTACCGGGCAAAGAAGTTTCTTGCTAGCAATGAGCCATGATGGTTTCCTAGGCTGCTACTTTCAGCCTCGCACACAGAGCCCTGCTGCACCGCGGCACGCCCCTGAGCCCTTAGGGAAAGAGACGGGATCCTCAGAGAGGCAGAGAGGGTTACCCAACCCTACATCCTGGTGCGGTACGCAGGGTTGGATTTTCCAGCCCAACCGTGCACTGACACGCAGGGGTGGGGCGGGGGAAGAGGGAAAAAAAAAGTATTTCAGCTGTTAACTCCTAGGAAATTGAGGAGAAAACGTGCTGCTGCTGTAGAAATGACCCTGAGCTCCCCTGAGCTGGTGCATGCAATGCCACAGAGGTGCCAGCTGGAGAAATGCTGGGGATTTGGTTGGAAGAGGAATGCAAAAGCCAAGTAAAAAACGTGCTGCTTCGGTGCATGATTACAACCTTCCCCGGGGTGCTGGGGCGGAAGAGGTTTCTCTAACCCAAAAGGGAAATGCTCGACTGAAACAGGAAAATGGAACTTTCTTCTGAGCATTAATAATGGAAAATTGCCTCTGAGGTGGCCGTGTCTTAAATCCTGGGTGTGCACTGGGGAGAGGATGCTCATGGAGAAACACCCTGCCTCCCTCTCAGCTCACACGGGACCCCAGGTAACCCCGGGGGGGACGGCGACGCTGGCACAGGCACAAGGGTTATTCACTGGAGTTTTGGCAAGGATCTGCCCAAGCAGGGCAATGGGAGAGTCACTAACCAATCTAAGGAACCCCCAAAACCTTGGCATTCCCCTCCTTGGATGCAGGAAGAGAAGGGCACTGTGATGTTGGCAAGGCACCAGAGGTAGACATCATCACCCTGGGGTGGGTGATCCAGGCTCATCGTTCATAAAGAGAGATTCAATTGCTTCTGGTAGGTGGTGAAACACTGGAACAGGTTGCTCAGGGACGCTGTGGATGCCTCCTCCCTAGAGGTTTTCATGGTCTTGAGCAACCTGGTCTAGTGGAAGGTGTCTCTGCCCACAGTGGTGGGGTTGGAACTAAATGATCTTTAACGTCCCCTCCAACCCAAACCATTCTATGACTGCATTTAATTTTTTTTTAAAGTCAATTTGTTTCTAAACTAAATATTTCTCTTGAAAGAGGCTATTTTTAAGGCAAGTGGCATAACACAGTGTTTACAGACACAACTTTGGTGCCACCCCTAGGATAGCACTGATGAGCCTGCAAAGGACTGTGACATCCTTTAAAGAAGTAGAAATCACAAGGTTGGTATTAAAACCCAGATAGCCTTTCTTGGAGTGGCGCTGTTAGGCTGAGAAAGATGCTCAAGTCATTTTCTGATCCAAAAAAGGAGAAGATGAAGGGTAGCTGTATCTAGCCATAGAATCAGGAGGGCACTGGTAGAAGTGATACAATGAACTCATTATAAACACGGGTGTAGCGTGGCTCACTGTGTCCTCACAGTTCTAAATATATCTTGTCTTGGAGGAAGAGCAAAGGGAGAAGAGAAATGAATGTAGAGCAGACACCCATTTTTCTCAGGGACTGGGGTTTTTTCATCAAGGTACGAGCCCACAACCTCTCGGGCTGTGTCTGTGGGCAGCAGCCACTTGCTGAACTCCTCCTGCTGCAGGTAACTATGTTTAGTTACTCTTAAAGGGTGAGGGAAGCAGAAGAGGAGGTAGAAAAACTTAGTCATCTTCTCCCCTCAGACAGTTTGCTCTTCATTTACTTCAGCAGCACATGAAGCACTAGTCACATGGTCTCCAACAGGTCGTTTTTTTCTAATTTTAATTAAAAAAGTAAAAAAGAAATAGGTTCCTTCCCAAAAAAGCAGCTTGTGGAGGAGGCTGTGGGGAGTGAGCAGCAAGTGGCCAGGACTTCACCTCACAGCTCAGCTGGCTGCTGCAGACACCATGGGAAGGGTTTGCAGAGTGCTGCTGCTTCCTCTCAGGGACAGCTCAAGGAGCCGATTTAGCAAGCTGAGATACAAAGCACCTTCTGCTGCCCCTGGAGCTGACATCTTCCTCGTGCCCCACTACAGGCACTTGGTGCCTGCCTTTGCAGTCAAACCATTTGCAGTGTTACAACACACAGCCAGCACTCCAAGTGTTTTCCTACATAAAGTGGCAAGAGACCTTGCTGCCTAAGCCACGTGTCAGCTACAAAGTTCTCCATTCTCCAACCCAGAAATACCAATATCAGAGCAGAAATTCCTTTGGAGGTGATTTTAGTAACCCAGAAACCATAGCTCTTGCATTAAAGGAGTCCTTAAGGTCAGAAACTTTTGCCAAAACTGGCTTGCTCTGACAGCGCTGTAGGAAAACTCAGGACAGCTGGTGTCCTTCCAGACTCCTCTTGCCCTCAGGAGTGCAGAGGGTCCTTGGCACCACCCCACCCTTCACCTGCAAAATGCAGGCACCAGCACAGGCACCAAGATGCATGCTGGTGCCGAGACAACGCCGCAAAACAGAGAGCATGAATAACAGCAAGAAAGTAAAAGCCTTTGAACGCCAAGTTCAACCGAAAGCAGGGCACATTTGTTTTTTTTCTACTCCACACAGAATCTCAAAGGGCCTGAGAAAAGGAAGATAACCCCCAAAACTCATCTTCTTTCCCCATCAGAGAGCAAACGTGCCAGTGTGTGGTGACCTAGTGCATTTTACAACTGACTCAGGATGGGGGTTTTTGGAGGGCTCAGAAGACACCCAGATAGTTCTTGGGCTTCCTGTTGCTTCAGCTTTACTACAAAGCAACACAAATAGGTCTTCATTCTCTGTTGACTTTAGGTGCCATCCAGCAGAACACCTGTTGTTAACCTAAAAAATAGGAAATGCTGGAGCAGCTTTGAAGAAATTGAGCTTTTCTGCCCTGTCCTGATAGATAAACAACGGCCAAGTGCCAGCTGCCTCTGTCCTCCTTTGAAGATAGATGAAAATTCTTTGCGGCACTCATAAATTGCTGCTTTGTTAGCAGGGAGGCAAGCTCCAGCAGCACCAGCAAACCCTGGTATTTCCTTCTCCTTCAGGAGGGAGAGGGGGGTGGGGGGATGCTCGCTGTTCCATTTCATCCCTGCGCAAAGACGGACAGCCTGGCGCGCCTATGGCTGAGGCGAGCGCAGGCGGAGGGTTGCTATGACACCTGCTGACGCACAGCCGGGCCCCACTTCTACATTTTTCCATTACATGGTCCTGAGGCTTGCAGAGCAGGAGGTAGCTTTCTTGAGCGAGCTATCAAGAGATCAGCAAGAGATGGCAGGATCCTGCAGGGCACGCCACACGCCACCGACGCTAAGTTTAAGTGAAGGAGCGTGCGACAGAGCCAGGAATCTGCCTCGGCCAGAATTAGCAGGCACACATTTTAAGGTCTGGCTTGCAAGAAAGGGCACACCTACTGCTCCACCTTTTGGAGTGCAAGTGTACAAAAGCCAAGGTCCCAAGCAGAGTGAGGTGTGGGTGGAAACCTAAAAAGTCCTGCTGGTTTTCATCACAGAATCATAGAATTGCTTTGGCTAGAAAAGGTTTCTAAGATCATCGAGTCCAATCATTGACCTAACACTACCATGGTCACTAAACCATATCCCAAAGTGCCCTGCCCATACATTTCTTGAACATCTCCAGGGACAGGGACCCCATTACCTCCCTGGGCAGCCTGTTCCAACCTGACCATTCTTGCAAGAAATAAAATTTTCCTCATATCCACCTAAACCTCCCCGGCACAATTTCAGGCCATTTCCTCTCATCCTATCATCTGATATTAAGGAGAAGAGACCAACCCCCACCTCACTCCAACCTACTTTCAGGGAGTTGTAGAGAGCAATGAGGTCTCCCCTCAACCTCCTTTTCTCCAGTCTAAACAATCCCAGCTCCCTCAGCCATTTCTCATAAGAGATGTTCTCTAGAACAAGCCCTAGTACAAGTCCCAAGTCCCCGCAGCCCCGTCTCATCAGAGCTGTTCTCTAAAACAAGTCCATAGTAGCAACCCCTGTGGGAGGATGCACTGGCATAATTCTTCCCCCCCAAAGTGTTAAATGTGGTACCTGGATGTGCTGGCACCAGGGCAAGGTGGCTGCACTACCATGGGCACTGCTGCCAGTCCATTTACTGGAGACTCACTTGCAGGTATGCCCACCCCACTGCTGTACCATCATCCCCAGTGCAGTTTAACGAGGCTTAGCCATTCCTCTGCAGGCTTGGGGCAGACCTCTGCTTTGCAGCATGGACCTCCAGAGAGCAGCAAGCAGACTCTAACAACCACACAGAGCCTGAGCAGAAACATGGCCCCATCCAAGAGCAGCTGCTTGCCATAAGGTCTTGCAGAGCTCCATGCTTGGGTGGCTGTAGGGGTCGAGTCTCTCTAGGAGATGTTCATCTTACTTGGGCCCCTCGCTACATTGAGGTGCTGGAGTGTGTCCAAAGAATCATGTCTCAGGAAATCTCCCCTTTGTGAAGAAAAAAAATAAAGATCCCTGGGCATTCCTGAGCTCGAGTGACTCCTGTTGAGGGTCACGGATGGAATTTAGCCAGAGAAAGGCAGT
Source organism: Semnornis frantzii (assembly GCA_013399775.1). Classification (NCBI taxonomy): domain Eukaryota; kingdom Metazoa; phylum Chordata; class Aves; order Piciformes; family Ramphastidae; genus Semnornis; species Semnornis frantzii. Next base: position 20,793 of record VWYK01126497.1, on the reverse strand, counting down.
TTCACCTATGGGATGGTCTCCAGAAGCTCCCCATATCTTTCATGGAGGTTTCCTATGTCAAAAACAAATCTAACTCTGTGCAGAAAAGTGCTGAGACCTTCACAGTCTCAGACTGAGTAGTATTGAAATAAACTAGAAATCACGAGGTACCTTTCAGCTTGGAGCATGCTGCTTTTTGGTGTCTCTGCTGGGCTCCAATGCCTGGCTGGCTAGCACTGTTCAGAGCCACTGCTTGGCCTGTGGAGAAGACCTAATTTTCACCTCTGAAGTCACCACTATGTGCAATAGCAGATGGCTGCCAGAGCCCCTTGAGAGTGTCATATTAGAGGGTGCCCAGTTTTCCAAGGAATGAGGAGAGATTTGCAGAAAATAAGCAATTTGCTTTGCAAATGTACTGTCCCTATCACACGGCAAGCTGCCCATAAAAGCAATGTTTACATTTTTTGCAGAAGAAAATTTTGGATTCACCTGCACAAACACCAAGATTCTCTGCATTGAAAAACGAGTCAGGAAGCCACTGGTTGAGAATCACAGAATCGCTTGTTTGTAAAAGACCTTAAGATAATCAAGTATAACCTAATATCTTCCTGTACACAACTCTTAGGCCAAGTCCATAACCTCATCCAAAACATCTTTTTAAAACCTCCAGGGACAGTGACTCCACCATTTCCAGTGGTTTCGGTGCCTGATGACCCTTTGGGCAAAGATCATTTTTCCTACTACCCAACCTAAACCTCCCCTGCCATGATTTCAGGCCATTTCCTCTTGTTCTATCACCTGATACTAGGGAGAAGAGACCAACCCCCACTTCACTTCCACCTCCTTTCAGGGAGTTGTAGAGAGCAGTGAGGTCTTCTCTCAGCCTCCTCTTCTCCAGACTACGCAATTCCAGTTCCCTCAGATGCCTCTCACCAGACCTGTTCTCCAGATCCTTCACCATCTTCACTGTTTTTCTCTGGACCTGCTCCAGCACCTCAGTGTCTTCCTTGTAGTGCAGGGTCCAAAACTGAACCCAGTATCCAAGATGTGTCCTCCCCTGTGCCAAGTACAGGGGCATAATCACTTCCCTGCTCCTGCTGGCCACACTGCACACAACACCAGGCCAGGCTGCTGTTTGCCTTCTTGGCCAGCTGAGCACACTGCTGGCTCGTGTTCAGCCAGCTGTCAACCAGGACCCAGATCCCTGTCTGCCAAGCTACTTTCAAGCCAGTCTTCCCCAAGCCTGTAGCACCGCAAGGGACTTTTGTGACCAAAGTAGAGGACCCAGCACTTCACCTTGTTGAACACCATACAGTTGGCCTCAGATCATTGATTGAGCCTGTCCAGATCTCTCTGCAAAAAGTGGCATTTCCTATGCTGCTTGGGAATACTACAGGGAACTACTGAAGGGGCTTCATGTGCTCCCTCTCAGAGCAGGCAATGCTATTCTAATTGTGGCCACCACAAGACGTCTGATTTCCAGTGCCACCACCAGTAGTGGAGGAGGTTCACACCTTCTGGCACTACGTGGCTAGGATGCATGGCTAAATGAGGACACATCCACAGGGAAGGGGATTCATTTCTCCTCAGCAAGTACCTCTGAGATGGCTGAGAAAAAACACGTTCCTGTGCATGGGCCCTGGCCCAAGATCACCAGTGCCACCCTAGGGTTACCTGCCAACTGCATACTAGCACTTGCAGAGCTCTGCACAGGAGTTGTGCAAATATTCTGGCTAAATCCTCTCCGTTCCTAATCACAAACTGAATTGCCTGTGCAAAGATGGTGCACTTAGCTGACTCCTTGGCCCCTTACTACAGCCTGCTAACCCCTGTGTGATGGGAAGACAGCAACTCTCAGCACCCAGTGGTACCACCAGCATCAACTGAAGCTTCAGCTCACGAGGGCAAATATAAAAATCTCACAAGACCTAAATCTGCAAGTAGTGTTGCTCAGGCAGAGGTCCTCTGGATGCAGTGGAAGAACCAAAAATCCACAAATAGAAGTACTTCATCTCAGCCAACAAACACCTATAGAAACAGGTAGTCATGGGGGAAGATGGCACAAGTAGACGGAAGGTGACCAGGAAAGACCCACAAAGATGATCAGAGGGTTGGAGCATCTCCTGTACGGAGACAGGCTGCAAGAATTGGGGCTGTTCAGCCTGGAGAAGAGAAGGCTCTGGGGAGACCTTAGAGCAGCCCCCTGAAAGGTACTACAAGAAAGCTAGGGAGAGACTTTTGACAAGGGCTTGTAGTAATAGGATGAGGAGGAATGGTTTTAAGCCAGAAGAGGGGAGATTCAGACTGGATATTAGGAAGAAATTCTTTACACTGTGAGTGGTGAGACACTGGAACAGGTTTGCCTAGTGAGGCTGAGAACAACCCCTCCCTGGAGGTATACAAGGTCAGATTGGATGAGGCCTCTGGCATCCTGGTCTAGTGGAAGGTGTCACTGCTCATGGGTTGGAGGGTTTGGAACTAGATGATCTTTAAGGCTCCTTCCAACCCAAACCATTCTATTGAGTCTATGATTTATTTAGCTTATAAACAACCATCAACCTTTTACGGCATTGCAGTCAGTCACTCTGGAATGGAAAAGTTCATACACTGGAAATGGTGTCTTGCTAATGAACTAAGGTGTTTTTAATAGCCAAGGTGTTAGAGGTAATACAAAATGCCTGTTGATGAGGTGATGATTTGTGACATTTGCTGATTTGCCAGGCAACAACAAAGTACTCACACACCAGTGACTGACACATCTCATAAAGTGGCTAGATATGGGTAGGGTTGGAGATTTTGTGTTTCTGTAGAGACATGCAGTTAAAATTTAAAAAAAGAAAAAAAGGTCATTGGAAGCATCTGGAAAATGATAGCTACAGCAAGCAGCCAACAGAGTCTCATCTGGAAGATGCAGGTCCTATTAAAGGGTTGTTAATTCGAGTTCAAGCAACTTCAAAGGAAAGGAGCAGAAGCACTCACAGAATCAAGGTCTGGATAAAATCTGGAGGGAAGCTGAAGTTGCTTCTCAGCCGCACAGTGGTCAGTGCTGGGGTTTGGAACTGGCAGCAGAACTCACTATGGAGGTTCTCCGTTCCAGGTGGAAAGCTTTAGGTGCAGGGGAACAGGTAATGCACTTGTGGGGCATGCTCCTTCATTCCACAGCACCATCACTTCCTTAGATTGAGAAGAGGACAATATAAAGTTGCCTAAACTGAAGGACTGGTTGCAAGAGCTGGACTTAGTGAGTCAGTCCCAGGTCCTGCTGAGTCTCCCCATTCCATTGGAAAATATGAAAAACTCCACCCCTCTCTTCAAAACAAGCTCCCCCTCTGCTCATCAGAGATCCTAGTCAGGCCCACAGGGGGCCCTTTGCCACTCCTCTGCTCCACCTGAGCCACAATGGAAAGGCTGTGATTTGAGAGAACCATGCTGCCACAGGAGTGTGGCTTGTGCATTGAAAGCATGAGGCAAATTCACTCCTGGATGAGTTTCCCTTTGCAGAGCCTTGTTTGAACCATTTTCTGGAGCCACGTAATGTGTCTGCAATTTTTAAAGCAGTGAGGTGCAGTGCCTGGCTGGAATTTAACCTTCTAATAGTTTGAACCCGTGTAAATGGAAGCCATAGGGACAAAGAGCAGTGCGGCTGATAAGAGTGAAGGATGGGATGCCATCCAGGTGGCACCTAGATAGCATAGAGAAGTGGGCTAAGGAGAACCTCAGGAGGCTCAATAAGGTGAAGTGAAGGGTCCTACTCCTGGGTAGGGGAAATTCTCCAGTCAATACAGGCTGGGGGATGATGAGATGGAGAGTAGCCCTGCAGAAAAGGACTTGGGGGTACTGGTGGATAAGAAGCTGGACATGAGCCAGCAGTGTGCACCTGCAGCCCAGGCCAATAGCATCTGGGGCTGCATCAAAAGAAGTTTGGCCAGCAGAATGAAAGATGATTCTGCTACTCTGCAATGCTCTGGTGAGACCTCACTTGGAGTACAGTGTCCAGTTCTGGAGTCCTCAACACAGGAAGCACGTGGACCTGCTGGAATGAGTCTAGAGGAGGGCCATGAAGATGATCAGGTCTGGAGCACCTCTCCTATGAGGACAATCCGAGATTTGGGGCTGTTCGACCTGGAGAAGAGAAGGCTCTGGGGAGACCTCATATCAGCATTTCAATATTTGAAGGAGACCTACATGAAGGCCAAGGAGAGACTGTTTAAAAGGATTTATAGCAGTAGGACAAGGGGCAATGGGCAATGATTTTAAACTAGAGTAGGGTAAATTTAGGTTGGACATTAGGAGGAAGTTCTTCACAATGAAGGTGGTGGAACACTGGAACAGGTTGCCCAGAGAGGTGGTGGAGGCCCCACCCCTGGAAACATTCAAAGTCAAACTTGATGGGGCCCTGAGCAACCTGATTAAGTTGGAGATGTCCCTGCTCACTGCAGAGGGGTTGGACAAGATAGACTTTGAGGGTGCCTTCCAACCTGGTGCATTCTGTGATCCTGTGATTCTGTGAACTTGTGCCTTGGAGCCCTGCAAGAGAGCAGCCACGCCAGCCAAGCATCCCACACCAGCCAAGCATGCCACACTCAAGAGGTACCAACACCTGAATGAAGGAGGACAGAAAGAAATGGAATAAAAAGCCTAACCTGCAAGCATCTCCTAAAGATCAAGGTTTGAGCTTTGCCCTATAAAGAGCTGTGGACAAGTTTCTGCACACATTTGCTGCATGCTTTCTCAGTTGCACACAGTGATTGAGTGAGTTGATAGCAGAGCTGTGGTTACTCACATGAAAATGGCATTCCAAATCCAAGCAGGGGCCCACTCTGCACTGTGCAACACCCTCTGTGTATTTGTAACCAAAGGTATCTCCCTCCCTGACCCATTCCTATCCCCCACACAGCACTTTCTTCTCCTGCTCCTCATCTTAGGACAAGGGGAAATGGATAGTAAGCGGAACACAGGAAGTTCCATCTCAGCATGAGGATAAACTTCTTTCCTGTAAAGGTGACTGAACACTGGAGGGTTGTGGAGTCTCCTTCCCTAGAGAATTTCAAGTCATATCTGGATGTGTTCCTGTGTGACCTGCTCTAGAGTGGCTGGGCAGGGAGGTTGGAGTAAATGACCTCTGGAAATCCCTTCCAACTTCTGTTATTCCGTGATCTTCTGCTGGACTGACACCAGGGACACATTCAGCACCTTGCTGTAGCCATCTCTCAGAACAGAGAGAGCCCAGAGCGAGCCAGATGCTCACTGCATCCTAGAGACCTGCGCCCTGTGGTGGCCTGCACAGCCAGGGCTCTCTGCCAATGGCATGCCCAGCAGCCAGCTCCCTCACTGCTCTGCCAGCAGCCAGAATTCACTGTGCTATCACTTTGGGACACTCCTTCCTTCATTGGCAAGACAGGCCAGAACTAAACTTTTCCATTGAGATGGGTAAACAAAAAGCTTTGCTTTTTTTCCCCTGTAACAAAGTTTAGCCCAGGAAGTCACATGAGTGCAGCTGCATCCAGCATGTATATCCAAAATGGCTCAAGCTGCTGGCAGCAGAGGGATGTGCAAAACCTGATCTAGGACAAAGCTCTGCCCTGGAAATGCACTTCCACCAGTGTGTGGAAATGCACCAGAAATATCCTGTCCTTCCACATGAAGGCCATATCTAACCCCTGGCTGACGTGGTTTCCCCAGCACACATCACCTATCGGGGGGACACTTTGTCACTAAGTTGGAGCCAGCTGTGTGCCCTGGTTCTCCTCAGCACTTCCCACAATCCCCAAACACCTCCCCCTGAACTGCTGGCATGCTTTCCAGACCCATCTACTTGCATTCCCGTGTAACTTCCCTGAGGTGATCCTGCTTTGGCAGGAAGGGTTGGACTGGATGATCTCCAGAGATCCCTTCCAACCCCCTGCTATTCTGTGACTCTGCCCAGGGCACCAAAGTCATTCAACAGGACACTGAAAAGACAGGAATTCTGCCACTGGAGGAGCCTGGCCCCAACAGGCAGCCTGTGGACAGAGGCTGGAAAACCACTCCATGAAACATCTGTGTTCTGGAGAGTAGAGAAACAATGAGCAATTTGCCTGAGAGGCAGCAAAAGCACAGGGATTTGTAGATGGTCATTTTCAGCTATTAGAGCAATAAATCCATTCCACAGTCAGCCAAAATGACAGAGAAAAGGAATGTCAGCTTAGGGAAAACAGCGAGGGGGAGAAGGTGTTATCAGACCACATTATTTTCCAGCAATGTTTAGAGGCAGTTTTGCGCCCAGCACCAGTCCGGTCAGAAAACCTGCTACTTCCAAACCTCTGCCAGGCTACTCCTGCAGCTCTTATGCCTCCCCCAGGCTTTCTCACCCTGCACAGAAGCTCCAAAACACTGGAAAATTCATTTGAAGCACTTGAAGCAAATTCAGACTCTGCCCTTTTCCCTTTCCAAGGAGGAGAGGAGGGCAGGGCAGGAGGCTCAAGGGTGGTGAGACAACAGTGGAAGTTGCTGACTCAGCTGTCTGCTAGGCTGGCCCAGTCCCGACTCTGCATTTCACTCGCTGAAAAGTCACAGACACACAGAATGGTTTCAGTTGGAAGGACCTTAAAGATCATCTGGTTCTGACCTCCCTGCCACAGGCAGGGACACCTTTCACTAGACCAGGTAGCTCAAGGCCCTGTCCAACCTGGCCTTGAACACTTCCAGGGAGGGGACATCCATAACCTCCCTGGGCAACCTGTTCCAGTGTCTCACCACCCTCGCTGGAAAGAATTTCTCCCTCATCTGCAGTATAAATCTCCTGTGCTTCAATCCATCCCCACCTTGTCCTATCACTACAAGCATTTGTAAAAAGTCCCTTCCCAGTTTTCTTCAGGTACTGAAAGGCTGCTAAATAACTTCCATTGATGCCATTATTACTGCATTCCCACTCACCCTCCTTCTCTTACCTTTCTTTCCTCTTTGATGGGCTTTTCTGAATCTTTTCCAACAGAGGACATTGTCCCTAGTAACCTCAGACATATGTGGAGAAAAGTAAGTGCAAACTGGCCAGGTGAGCAGACCTGCTCTGCTTCTCTCAAACCAGAACTCCTGCTGCCAGCTGCAAAGATGCCTCCAGTGCCGCCTGCTGTCAGCAGACCTTGATCCAACACCTTGCAATCCTCTCTCTGAGCAACAGGCCATTTTCAGCCCCTATATCTGGGCTGCCTACGTACACTCAAAAAGCTCTGCCCCCACCTTATTTCTAGTCAGTGTAGACGTGGAGGCGTTTTGCTGGAAAGCCACCAACACTCCCATTTCCCGCAGACAGGGGGGCCGTTGCCTCAGCTGGATTCTCTGGAGTCCCTTCACATGCCCTCCTGTTGCAACACACCAGAGCTGTCTGGTGGGAGCCAGCAACAGCTGACGCTGCTGTTCCCACTGGGTAGCCTCGCTCCCTACGGAAATGAGCTGTCAGAGCTGCGTGGCTGGGACGGCAGCTTCCAGTTGCGTTGTGCTCCCAGCGTGTAGCCTGTTCCCGGCAGACAGGCAGGATCCTCACACCAGGTACCTTCCCCAGCTCCAGCAGGCTTTGTTCTGATCCCACCAGACAACTTTGGCAGCAGTGAGCACAGCAGATAGCTCAACAGATCACTGCTTGCTCTCAGTGACTGGGGTGAGCATAGCTCAGGGCTATCAAACTGCTCCTTCATGCCAAGCACTGCCAGAGAGTGCTCAGAGACACAGTTCCCAGACTGAGGCCTCGCCAGACCAGTGGAACACTCATGTGACATGAAGGACAACGGTCCCTTCCCCTGTGGAAGATAGGAGCTTTCTAGAGTTGGCATTTTGGTGCAGAGCTTTCTGAAACTGGGGGCATGCTGTGCCCAGCCCAGAAGCCAAATGTCATCTGTGCACTCACTGTGTACACCAGGCACAGTCCCAGCCCTGCACAGGCTGTGTGTGCAGCACTCTTGGTTTCTAACACCAGTGCCTGCTTTGGATAGCCATGAAGTGTTCTCCCTAGTATCAAGTGACAGAATGAGAGGAAACAGCCTGAAATTGTGCCAGGGGAGGTTTAGGCTGAGTATTAGGAAAAATTTCTTTCCTTCAAGAGTGGTCAGGCATTGGAACAGGCTGCCCAGGGAGGTGGTGGAGTCACTCTCCATGGAAGTGTTCAAGAAATGTGTGGACATGGTACTTTGGGACACGGTTTAATGGGCATGGGCATTGATGGTTGGACTCAACCATCTTAGAGGTCTTTTCCAACCAAAACAATTCTATGATTTTGGGATTCTAAATAGCACCCACAGCAGTTATCAGGCAGCCAGGCTACCTGGAAAACACCCCTTTAAAACCCACAAACCAAATCTAGTGCAAGGAGCCAGCAGTAGATGTGTGCTCCCAGTGCTGGGGAAGATCTCTCTGCTAAGGACTGAGCAGACAGTCAATTGGAGCAGTGAGACAGAGGCAGGAGGAGGGCAGGAGCCCAGCTGCCCTGGCACTGGTGCACAGAACATGAATTTGCCTTGAGAAAGGCAGCCTTGCTGGAGCTCATGGCTTACCCTAGAGCTCATCTTGAAGAGGACGATGTAGAGAAAAAACTTTAGCAGGACACATCCATGAAGAGTTTCTTGATGAGGGACCAGGTTGGACTACCATGATCCATCACTGTTTTCTGAATTCAAGGCCAGACTGTGATGTGTACCACACTTGTGCTGTGGCAGGCCGGAACTGAAAGCCAAGATGATGGCCCAGCTGAGGGGAATGGAGGCATCGGCCCAAAGCCTTGTGACTTCCACTCAGCCCTGTTGACTCCTGCAGTCACTGAAGTGGCACTGTTTGTTAATGTAATGGGGACTGACTCAGTGGGAACAAACCCCAAGGGAAAGATCCTTCTGAAACATTTGTTCCTATTTTTTTACCCTGTGGCTTAATCAGACATCTCCACAGAAAATACAGCAAGTACCTCCCTCTGCATTTTACTGAAAATGAGGTCACTGGCCCTGATTCATTTACAAAGAGCTTCCTAGGATCCAAAATGCTGCAGCAGAAGAATGTGAGCCCACATCTTTTGCATCTCAGGATTGCCATCACTTAAAGCACATATTTTAATTGCCTGTGCCTGAAAAAGCAAAGCTTGCTTTCTTGTCCTGGGACATGCATGCTCCAGCTGCAGACGGCAAAGATGGAGACAGGAGAACAAGGCAATTCTTGCCACAGCTGCACAAAAAGTCAGCTGGTGATGAACAGCATATCCATGCCACATGCATCATCAAGATTCACTTTTGAACACAAAGCTCTGATAAGGAAATGTCAAGATCTGGCTTCATCCTTCCAGTCTGATGCAAAGCTTCCTTTGAACTTTAAGCTTTTCTTCTCACTATTGAGCATTAACATCTGCTGTTTCTATGGGAAAGAAAACTTTGCAAGAGCAGTCTAGCACCCAGCCATTTAGCACAACCACATTTCTAAACTACAGGGCAACCATGTTCAATTAAGCTCCTTTCACAGGCACACACACACACAAAAGAAGAACAGGAAAGGCAGAGGCCCCAGCACCTCCAGTGCTCTAGTTTGAGATTAGCATCTCATGTAAGCATCATTTTTAAAAGCCCAATCACTAGACTGACTTGACTCCACCATTACTTTAAAAGAGCAATGCAAATCCACCTGCTCTCAAACTGGTGGTGAGCAAGAAGTTAGTCACTGGGCTTGCTCAGTAAGCTCCTCATGCCCTCTGTGCCTCCCAGCCAATCATCAAATGCAGGCTGGCAGCACCCTGGGGTCTAGCAGCAAAGGTTGTTTCCAAGGCAAGTGGTGTGGTTGACAGCCCAGCTATCAGCAGACAACTGCACAGGAAAGAATGTCACAACTTCTCAGTGAAGGAGTTCTTGAAGGCCATTCCCACCTGACCAGTTTCTTCCCCTATTGCACAGCTCCCTTAGGCTTGTCTTAGATCTTTTTGATAAGATAGTGGGAGTTGGCTACTGGGGAACTGCAGTATGCCAGCAGAGTGAGGACATGGGCATGAAAGCCTTTGGATCAGGTTTACAGAGGCATCTAAGTAGCCCTCTCCACAAATCATTATGCACTGTTCACAGTTTCAGGAGTTTATGAATCATGCAGTGCTTGCACGCTGTTAGCTCTGGGCATCAACTGTCCACTTCTCCTCTCAGGGCTGTGGGACACAAACAAGCAGGTACCTACAGGAACCCAAATGTCTACTCCAGTCCTTGGGTGTAGCAGAAGGTACGTGGATGTGACTGTGAGGCAACCACGAGTGCTGCAGGTCATGTAGAAGGAGGCAGTTCTGATCAGGAAGGCTGATGTTTAGGTGTGGTGAGACCCTGGAACAGGTTGCCCAAGGAGGTTGTGGATGCCCCCTCTTCAGAAGCGTTCAAGGCCAGGATGGACAAAGCCTTGAGAGACCTGGGCTAGTGGAAGGTGTCTGTGCCACAGCAGGGTGGTTGGATTTAAATGATCTTTAAGGTCCCTTCCAACCCAAACCACTCCATGAGTCTATGATTTCTGCCTTCTCCCTCTGCCTCCCTTTTGCTCTGGCAGAGCAGCTCACATGCAGGAATCCTTCACAGCTGAGACAGCTTCTACAGCTGGCACAGAGACCTCGGACACAGAGATGGAGAGGTGCAACAGGGCCAAAGCAACCCCAAGGTGGATTTTTGATCTGTGTTGCTGGCTGGTGCCCCAGAAGAAACTGGGAAGGAGGTACAAAAGTTGTTATAACCCAGCAAGCCTTGTCCCTATCTGATCTCATTAATCAATCCCTCTCAGACAGGCAGTAATTTCCATGGTATGTTGCTGAACTCCTTCCTCCTCTGCTCCTCAGAGGCACTGTGCATAGCACAGCACCTGTGCCTGGATCAGAGGCAGAGCATCTGCCTTCTGCTCCTCACTCTCCTCCACCAGTCAATCTTCTGTTTCACACTCTGCACACTCAGACTTGCGAGTCCAAGGAGTGAACTTGTCAGTTTTAGCTTTGTTTGTTCTTCCTCCCCAAACACAGCCATCAAAATTGAGCCCCCTTGTGCATCAAGACACAGCACTATGTCTCTGTAAGAGCCCCTCAGTTTATTTCATGGTAGCTGGCAGACTCACTGTCCCTGCCAGCAGGTTGCTCCTCTTTTCCTAGGAAATGTGGCAAGCAAGATCCCTTTGTTTTCCTACTACTTCTGACGAAATTATTGTTCTCAGTGTTTGTTAACCTTGTATCATCTCCCTGAGGACATGGGACGCCTCCATGAAATGCAGTGGGGTGTTCCTGCAGGGCTGTCTCACTGGGGCCTACAAGTGGTGACCACAGAATTGTTTGGTTGGAAAAGACCATTGAGTCCAGTTGTCAACCTAACACCACCATGGCCATTAAAACACATCTCAAAGCACCATGTCCACACATTTCTTGCACACCTCCAGGGACAGTGACTCCACCACCTCTCTGGGCAGCCTGTTCCAATGCCTGACCACCCTTGCGGCAAAGAAATTTTTCCTACTATACAACCTAAACCTCCCCTGCCACAATTTCAGGCCATTTCCTCTCATTCCACACCTGATACTAGAGAGAAGAGGCCAACCCCCACCTCACTCCAAGCTCCTTTTAGGTAGTTCTAGAGAACAAAGAGGTCTCCCCTCAGCCTCCATTTCTCCAGACTAAATAACCCCAGCTACCAGACCTGTTCTCCAGACCCCTCATCAGCTTTGCCCTTCTCTGGACATGCTCCAGCACCTCAATGTCTTTCTTGAACACTGATTGAGATTTCCCTCATCACTGCCATCACTTCTTAGAGTGGCCCAAACAGCTATCAGGAAAACAGGGAAACAAAGGGCCTGTGTGCTCTAACACTAGGTGGTGAGGGATGAGAGGAACAGGTTAGCCCTGGTGGGGTAAGGAACAAGAAGGGAAGGCAGAGCAGCTCTTGTCTGTCAGGCTGCTGAGATGAGTGCATCCCCCCTGCTGAGTGAATGCCCTCAAAAAGCCTCTTCTTTTGTACTGAGCATTTTCTCTATTTGCTTAACCCCCAAAAGCCTTGCACTAGCAGAACAGCTTCTTAACAACATGGGTTCAGTGGATCTCAGCTGCCACAGGGGGTGAAAATCTCTCTGCAAAGCAAGCCAGTAAAACCTAAGTTGTGAGATGGGTGTGTTGTGGACTGCCCTTGGTTGGGCAAAAAGAAAACCAAATCCAAAGTCTAACAGCAGTCCAAATAGACACCCACAGATGTTTTTCATGATGGATGGCCTTTTCCTACTGAGAATAAGTCAAAATAAGAAGATTACTTTGCCTCCTTATTCACTAAAACATTCTCTGCACCTGCCTACAGCCATTGTCCCATAATCTGCCCAACAAACTGCCCACTGCATTGCCACAGGAAGGAGCATCCTTGACTCTCACTCACATCAAGGGAGTGCAGGCACTTGGCACCCTTAAATCTCTGTTCCCCCCATCGCTCTGCACTGCAGCACCCACAACCTCCCCCTTCTCCCATCTCTCAGCCATGCCCCAAACTTTCTAAGCACCTCTCCATCCACTCCAACAACCCTACCTGTGACAGGAATTCCCACAGCAGCTGCAGCAGCCCATTGTCACTGGCTCGCCTCAGGCCACCCTGCATCGCAATCCTGCGGGGAAAGGCTCTTCCTCAGCCTCTGGCAGCCCAAGCTGCAAGAGAAGTGCTGCCCCACAAACTAGGTGCTCTCCTGCCTCATGTTTGGCTCCTCAGGCTCTGATGACACGTCTCTGCTGTGCTCAGGAGGCTTTGTGACTTGCGGGTGGCAATTCCTTAAGCTACAGGCAGTTTTCCCAGAGGTTTCCCGGATCTTCTGTGCAAGGCTATTGCCATAAATCAATTGGATTGCTTAGTCACCTCTGTTTGTCCAGCCACTGCCAAAGCAGACCTGCTATTTCACAGCATGTACTGTACCAAGGAGCCAGTTCCTGCCAATTAGATGCCCCACTGCAGACTCAATCACATATTGTTTTCTACATTGACTTCTTTTCTGCTGGACTGGAAGGAACATACTTGACAGTCATAAATATTTAAGGCAAGGAACAAAAATGAGTTATGGAGCCATGTCAAAGGCTGTCTGAAAGAGGGCCGTGTGTGCCCGGGAGACTATGGCATGAGCCTAAAGACTCAGGGGTGAGGAAAGGGTAGCTCTGAGAGTACTCCCAGAAAGATAGGAGGCACTGGGAATGCTCACTAAAACCAGCGTCTTTCCCTCAGCGTCACCACACTGAAGTGTGTGTGTGGGGG